>JAIPRL010004867.1:0-35338 GCA_025469235.1 Pemphigus obesinymphae | reverse complement strand
CAACTTTCATTGGTACTACTTTTCGTAATTTGTAAAAATTATAACTTATAGTACGTAGACGCATTACTAAATTATTTACATGCAGATTCCATCTTAGATTCTTATCAAAAATTAAACCTAGATAACTTTATATATTATATATTTTTAGTTTTTCGCATATTTTCTAGAATTTCTCTAGTGTAAATACGTGTTCTGTTCGAGATTTCTAATTTGTCAGTATTCGAATGGTACAGTATTATAATATATCGGCCGGTCTCCCATCCGGTCGATAGAATTTCAATTTTAAAACATTTCTACCGACAACGACTTCTGTCCGTAGACGGGTCGTTATGAATAAAACAGTAAATGTTTATATTTTTTATTTAATAAAACATATAATTTAAACCCGACTGCCGGAGAATATTGGTTTTAAAGCATTCCACTAGCTCTTGCATTCTGACTGTTTAGCCATTTTCCGGTTTATTTTTTATTTCATTTTCAAGACTCGCGATAAACGTCCAGAATTTCAATAATTCAAAAGCCAACGTACAAAATACCGATAAATATAATGCTTTTTTCTCGTTAGAATTATAATTTAGTTTTTACACGGCAGAAATTTTCCATTCTAATTTCGTTTTTATTTTTTATAGTTACAGATATATAATAATATAATATTATTTGAAGAAATTGCCGATTACGGTTAAACTGTAAATATTTACTATATATCATTATAAAATTCGTTCTAAAGTTAATTTCGAGATCAATACCAATGTTATTAACAGAGAAACAGAGGAAGAACATGGTCGCTTTACTCCCATTGAGATGGCGCTCCGCAGCTGGCGAGTTTTACATACAAAGAATACCTTATTTTATTTTTATTTTTATTTTTTTTGTCCATCGTAACAAATTTGTGAATAGTATTACAAATATTCTAAAAGTCCTTTGACCTTTTATCAAATTTATAGATGAGAATAATATATAGGTTCTTGCGTTAGTTTCAAAGAGTGAAATAATTATTTTTAATGTTTCTCTCTGCAGCTGGCAAATTTTACATACTATAATCAATGGTTTTTTTTTTTACCGATTGATTGAATAGTCCTATAATGATTTTGATAACTAATTTATATTTGATAACAACTCTACTTGAAATCGAATTTATGCTTTTTAAATTTTTTTATTTTTATTTATTCTTTATAATTGTTTTATGAAATTGAAAATTACTAAATATTTGTTGACCAAATATTAAAATATAGAATGTAAAAATTTTAAGTTAATTTGTTAATAAATTCAAATCTGTATTTTGAATTTAAATTGAACTATACGATAAATCACTACAATAGATAAAACAAAGACACATTTAAGTAAAATTTAGAAGAAATTCATGAAACATCGACGATGTATTATATACAAGCGTGTGCGTGCGAGTATGTTATCGGGGTTCATTATGCATTTGTATAGTGCATAGTGCATTTGTTATGCAGTTTACGGAACACAAAAAGTTGTTTATTATTAAAATTAATATTAATAAATTAAAATTAAAATTATTTCAAAATTACCTGTATACGTATACCTATTAAAATGAGCCCTCAGAAAGCCATCTTAAAAGGATAGCTAAAGAGCTATAGATATCTATAAGAGTTGAGGACGTTATACATGCGTTTTAACAATAATAAAATAAATTCTAACTTTCAAAGTACAAAATCTCTCCTAGTTATCGTAAACTAAAAATTTAAATAAAATATGATAGATGAGAATATTTACTATGAATGAATACTGGATTACTCAAGAGTTCAATGAATTATTTCTTCGAGGTTATATTTAAAATATTTAGTTTGTCCAAATACAATAGTTTTCCAACTTACATGTACCTACTATATCACTGTATTAATGGAAAAAATACGAAAATATTTATTTTCTTTGTACACACTGAACAGAAAACATATTTTACATACCACATAAAAATGGCATTGTTTTTTTTCCACAAGATGATTTAAGAATTTAATTTTAAAAACTATACAAAAAATATAAAAAATAAATAAGAAAAATATTTTTAAAATATTTAATTATTCTTTCGAAGTATTATTATTATTATTTTAGTTGTTTCACTATTTTATTATAATATGATATTTATGAAAAGTTTCTCATCTGTATTATAAAACATATGTATATAAAAATAAATATAATTCTACGATAACATTATATAAAACTATTCGTAAATAAGCTCAGTTAAAGATAGCTTTATGAAACGATAATTTTTTTATTAATGTATTTTTCATGATCATTTTGAAATGTATTTATTTCTTTTTTTTTCAATTACCTACATAGATAATATAATTATTAACTCAAATACTCAAAAAGAAATTTGGTATAGATGTTATTACCACCTAAATACATTTAGCTTGAAAAAGTTTTAATTTGGCGAAGAAAATTATCTACACATGATTTTTAGTTTACCATTAAACGTGATATTTCTTCGCATTTTAAATAATTAAAGTATACTCAAAATTATTCGCAACATTTTTATCATAAAAACAGAATAACTTGCTCCCTATCATGGTTTAATATTATAATTGACATAGTCGATTTTACAATATATCACAGTAATCCCTGGACAAAAAAAAAAAAAAAATTAAAATTGACTACTTATCGAATTTCACGATATTATCCATATTTAAATATTATAAAATAAGAATAAATTGATAATAATGATGATGATGACAATAACAATAGGTAAAATATAATATACGATGCGGAAAAATAATAAGCTCGTAAAAGCTTTTCGAATGAGTTTCAAAAAAAAAAAAATGTTCATACAATGTGCACGCTTATTAAAATATACCGGGCACTATATATACCGTTATTATTACGGAATAATCAACTGCCATTTTGCTCAAAAAGGAAATTCGCCCATTCACTTTTTAATACAATAAAAAAGGTAGCTTAAGTTTACAAAAAGTAAAAGCTTTTATTACATTATTTTTTTTTTTTTTTGTAAAAATGTTATTTTAAAAAACGTCCTATCCCATGTGAATATTTTGGCTGTACGTAAAGTATTATACCCTCCGTAAATCGTAGTAATAATTCAATGATAATATGTGCACAAAATCAAATACCTGGTACCTTGTAGGTACATGCGGTTACTATTTTACTCATTGATGCTCCTCAGCTGTTCTGTGCTTTAAAACGGTTTACATTTTTAACATTAAAATTTTCTGTTTACATATAGCTGGTATTGAATACATTATTTTCGATACGCGGCCGTTATAATTTAAGGTTCGCCAGCATAAAATCGAAGGGTTCTAAATCCAATTTTTTTCAAAATCCACTCATTCGTATACCAATTTATTCTTTTTTTTCCGTGACGCACGTTCGTGACGTTAGTCTAAAAACAAAATGTATAATATGTCCCATTATTAAATCCGATGCCTGCCTAATTTAATACATAAAAATGTCCTATATAATAAGTAGGTATATTATATAATATATATGGAAAATATTGCGGATTAGATTAGATATACAATTTCACTGTGTAGAATTATTTCACACAAATTCGGCTGATTATTCAAATCGACTTTCAATAATTATTATCACAACCGTGTTGGTATTTAAACGTTATTAAAAACTCATCATCGTTTTACAGATAGTTTACACTTTGTTACTTTTGATCGATAAAAGATAGTCCATCATATTTGTACTGTCACTATAGCAGATAGAAGAAAAAAAAAATCTAAAATTATTTAATATAATTTGCAATCATTGCACACGATAACTTAGGTATTTGGTAACTTACCAACATGAAAAAAAAAATACAATAATTAATAAAAAGAAAATAATATTCAAAAATCTAACCTGATTATATTTTATTGATACACAAATCATTTTCAATTTAAATTTTAATCGACAATCATTTTTATAACTGTACTACGTCATATTCAACGTGTTTAGGTAGGTATTTTTAAAGTTCTTTCGATATTATTACTTTTAGACTGTTATTATTCCTTCATCTCTTCGTATTTCGACTTGAATAAGTAACTTTTCAAATATTACCTTATTGACTAAATATTATGTACAGACTTCACTCCGTGAGTGAAAAAAATTATTCCAAAGTCGATATTTTTCTGAAATTTTCGCATTGCGCATCAACCCGTTGCGGTCATCTGTATATATTTTATACGCGGCGTTTCAAACTTGACGACCCTGCGTTCTTTATATTTATGGTATTTAGGATTTAGAGATTTAATCAATGTCGCTGTACATTCGCGAGATCCGTCACTGTCACTCGTCACATAAAATACATTTTATTGGAAACGAATCCATCGTTTATCATCGGGGGCTACTTTGATAATTTAATTTGAGTGAGAATGTTCACTGTATCATCTGCTAAAAACTTGTAATGAAATATTGCACGAAAAAATTCGTTTAAAATAATATGTTTCGAGAAATACATTAAATAAAGTTTTTGTAATATTTTATTTTTTTATTTATTTATTTTTTTCGGTTATATTTGAACAATACTTACTGTGAAACATATTTTATTGGAAATTATCAAGAAAATGTAGTAATGAGAATGAAAAATCTATTTATGAGTTTTTATATCTTTATCGGGGGGATATTTAATCCATCGAAGATTAAAATTAAATTAATATATACCAAAATATAATATAAATTGTCGTAATTATTAATAGATCGATGCAAATAAATCAAACAATATTCAATATAATTTGAAAATCAAAACGATGATAATAGTAAGAACATTAGGTATTACGCGTAAAAAATTTTTAATAGCTTACTCTGGAAAATATCTTATTTATAACAATATAAATATAATTTTACTCACTATGCCTATGCTTTTATATAGGAATTACTGACCCGGTTTAAGATATTTATTTATACTTTCCGGCTTAGTCGACGAAAATTAAAAACTTAAAAGAATTTTTACAAGTCCGTGTGTTTTTCTAGTTGTCAGTGTAAATGTTATCGTATAAGAATAAATGAAATACATAAAATATAATTATTAAATATTAAAAATACAGCATACGCCGGGAGATTTTAAGGATTTCTATATAAGACATTTTAGGGAAAACGAAAATGTAATAATTTAAAAATAATCCTGTGTTAGTGCCAATTTTTATCGTGTAAAAACAAACGAACAATTATTTGATTCTCTGAAATATAAAGAGAAATAGGTGCAATTTTAATCGGAATAGATTTAGTATACCTACTTATAATAATTTAAAAAAAAGTAAAAGTTTACTGCCAGTTAACCTTTTGAATTATAAATATTAAATGTATACATAATTAAGTAGTAATAATATAGTATTATTAATTTTGTTTTCTGATCAAGTTGCGAACACAAAATAAAAAAAGGTGAAATACTAATAAAAATAATAAAATAAAAAAGTAAATATTTAGCATACTGTATATGTATTATTAACTAACATAAAAATATGTTATCAATATATTAATATGTAAAATAAAATAGGCATCTATATGTGCAATATTAATTTAGTAAAAAAATTACGTAATGGTAATTTGTAATGATATATCTAATTTTTACTAAATTTTGTTCGTAGATTACCTTATTTTTGCCTCAATTTTATTAAAAATAAAAATGTTTAAGCAAATCAAACGAAAAATCGACAGTATAAGTACTAGTATATCGGTACATTTACAGTTTTTAACTCCCAACACCACATTTTTAAATTCAAAAACAAAACAAATTGTTTAATGTCTTTTCATTCTCACCCTATGAAAATGTACTCAAAAAAAAAATACTTCAAAAGTTAAAATTTTAGAAAACCGATTTCCACCAATAGATAATTAAAATTAACAATGAGTTAAAATAATTTCATTGAAGTATAAAATTCATATAAAAAATAATAATTCATATAAAAATAATAAAAATTACATTGTCAATATTTTGTGATATCATGTTACAAACTTATATGGTTATATGGTAAATATTATCAAATAAATACATAACGTTTGAGGAAATAATAAAACGATATTGTGAATTTTCAATATTATACTTGTATATTAAAATAGACTTTCCTGCGAGTTTGCATTTGAATAATACAAACATGAACGTTTTACAAAATAAAATACTTAATTTAATTTGTTAATAAAAAAATTTTATGAAATATATTAATTTTTTTTTTTTTTTTTTTTTTTTTTTTTTTTTTTTTTTTTTTTTGCTTGAAAATTGATAAAATATTCAAATATTATTTGAACGACTTTCGGATTAATATAGGACGTTGAACGAATAAATCTACACAGTATATGGATCCAAGACGAATATTTTTTGATTTTTGTTGACCGTTTAAAAAACTAACCGTATATACATGACTTGAGAATTAACAATAAATATATATAATTTTTTTATTCCTAATTTCTTGTAATTTCTTAACATATCGAGAACTATTAAAAAAAAAATGTTTTAGTCAAACTGCTAAAACAATAAAATAATATGTGTAATTAAAACCGAAATTGTATCTACGTAAAAATCCAATAAAAATTCAAAAGATAATATGGGATTTTTCAAAAATAATGAAATTTTTAATTAAGTAAATGATTCTTATTATAATAAACAAAACGAGTACGGAAATAAATCTTTATTTATTAATGTGACTTCTTAATCTTCCACAATTGATTTTTAAAATCAATGATTAATTAAAAAAATTCGGAATGTTACATTCTAATATTTATAACGTCGCGAACACGTGAGTCGTTAGTTTATTACTGAACATTCATATTTGTTTCTTGATTCGTTTCAAAATATTACAAAATTTATTTTAAATATTCCATAAGTGCTGAATGTAAAAACATTCATATAGTTCAATAATTCAATTTAAACCATAAATAATAAGCTTATATATATAGTATGTACCTATATAAGCTGCAATAAATTTTATATTGGAAAAACTAGTAAAAGTTTCAAAATTGAATACAAAAATAAAAAGATACAGAAATAAAATTGAAAACATCTTTTCCAAAATCAAATTTTGCTAAGTACGTTTTTGAATGTAATCATAACATATATTTTAATATAGAAAAATAAATGTGATAATATTAAACAACCCAAAGAATAAGTGTACGTTCGTTTTCAGTATTATATGTAAATACTCATTTACATTGCAGTAAAACAAATAGTTTTAATAATATTTTAAATATGCAAACAGATTTTAAAGAAAATAATATTTACCCCAACACATATTATACGACGATAGGTATATCAGTTTTTAACAGCGGTTTTAATAAATCTATGTTACAATAGTAATCGTTTAATAATTTGTTTCCTGTTATAAGTATATTCAATGTGTTATGTTTATCAATTTTGATATTTTTTTGTTTTTTATTTTTTATTTGTAACCTGAAGTTAAATTACGGTCGAATCTAATTGTTACTTATAATTCTATATCTTATATACCTGATTATTGGTAAGACATAATTGATTTTACACTAAAACCGATCGTTTTTATAAAAATTATTATATAAACTTTTTATAAAATTAAACTTCTAAAAAAGATATTTAAAATCGAAAAAATTATTATTTTTTCACTAGCCTATACAATTATGGGGGCAAATACGTTAGAATTTCTATTATTTGTATTATATTTATTATTCAAATATATTGTGTTTGATTTTTTTTTTTTTTTTTTTTTTAGAAATTCATATATTTTTTTATCGTCTTTTTTACATATAACAAAATACTGTAATATATAATGATAACAATTTACAATATAATTCGTTCACCAGCGTACAGGAAAACTGCGTCCTAGGAATTTTTATTTCATTTGGTCCATGTGGCGTGGCGGTGAGGGGAGGCATCATCGTCACATACGTCCACGTATTATCGACCTCGCTCGACGACGACCTAAACCGACGTCCTATATTTCATTATAATATTATATTAATCAAATATTTATGCACGCTATAGTGACGTAGGAGTACCATAAATTCTACGAAGT
Source organism: Pemphigus obesinymphae (assembly GCA_025469235.1). Lineage (NCBI taxonomy): Eukaryota > Metazoa > Arthropoda > Insecta > Hemiptera > Aphididae > Pemphigus > Pemphigus obesinymphae. The sequence continues at coordinate 27,392 of JAIPRL010004867.1, read as the reverse complement.
ATAAATATTTGAGAACATACATAATATTAATATTAAATCTATTTTCGTTTTAAAACGATTCAGAATCTAAATTATCTCGAAAGTCTACATTTTGAACCCGTACAACTCGAATCGATAAACTTTGATGACTTAAAGAGTCAATCGATTTCAATTCGAAATATTTTTGTAAATTTTTTTTTTTTACGTTTACGTATTTGTAAACGTTTTTTAAACCGGTAAAACTTCTGTCTAAATGGCTGGACCTCACACAGAGTCCAATGCCGTCTAAGAAAATCATAATTTTATTTAAAATGTATGAAAGGACACTGAAAGGATTACAATAATTTTTAAAACAGTTCAAAACGTATATACCACTCCCCCTATCAAAAATGTAATTTAAATTCGTGGTAACTCGACCGAGATATTATGTGCTGCTTTTGAATTTTGTCATTTGTAGGTTCCAGTTGTATATAGATCCCTAAAATTTAAATTCTACATTTGTACATAACAGTTTCATCGGTTCTATATTTTTATCATTCACAACTTAATCTGTTCCAGATCACAATTTCAATTATTATCAATTATAATGCAATTTCGAAATTTATTGAAAATTTACTATTAATTGAATTTTAAAAGTATTTTTTTCTGGGGGGGGAAGGGATCGTTACCTACGAGAATCATTAATCTAACTAATGATGGCTTGTAATAATAGTGCGTAAACGTTTATTTGGAAGGCACGACGGGAGTAGGGTGAGAAGGGACGCGGAAATTGATGCCGGCAAGTACAAAAGGATAATAAATATAACTTTCGGTTAAATTTATCATTGAAGAACGTAAATTAGTCCTATTCCTACTATGGACCGGAGACCTTAGACTCGATATAGCCAACTACGTGTAGAGACTGCAGGGGTATATAATCTCGTGTTTAGAATGATTAATTCCCAGGAGAAATCTAGCGGAACTGAAGATTTTTCCATCGGCACACCCGTTCCGATGTAAAAATGTGGCGACTTTTAACAAATCTTTCGTTGCACTTGTTCGTGCGATGGAACGTTCTCGAAACTCTGATTAGCAAAATCTAAAATTAAATAAGGCCAACTGGATTGGAAGAGGTCATAAAAAATGATGTGACTACGACGATAATTATTTGGGGAAACGAGATTTAGCTTTGACGCTGCCACGAACGACGTGCACAATCGTAGTCTTATAGACATTTTTTAAATTAAATTGTTAAACAATAAATAAAATACTTAATTTTCAGGTCGGATAAACAAATATAACTCGGTCAAAAACGTTCAGTGCTCACCCATATCGACCAACCAGTTCAATACCGCGACCACTCAAAAAGATCTTTTTTTCGGTAAATCTATTATTAAAATATAAAAATTATATGTAACTATGCGTACCTAACCTACGCAGAATATGTTAAATCGGAATGAACGCTAATAAGGAATAACATATATATATACTTATGGGGCCACTCAAACAAGTAGGCCAAACGTGTTGAAAACGTAGGCATAGCTTAGTGTGAGTATTGACACTATAAGTGTCACTGGCCCAGTATATCTTGAGAAGATTTTTGGATTTACGTTACATCATGCTAGCACTGTATATTATCAGTATTCGCGTGATGTATTTTGATGAAATGAAATTATGCCTATAACACCTAAGATCAGATTCAGAACAGATATATTTTCAACAAGTCAATGCCACCGATCACGGGTGATAATAATACACAATGATAATACAACGATGAGCAAATAATATTTAGTATAACATTTTGGGAAAAAAGAATTTATATAATATAGTAGAGAAGAAAATCTATCTGATATAAGGTATATTATTATTAAAAGAGTATTATAATTACCTTTTGACCAATCAATTGCTATTCGAGAATACAATAGAGAGGACGAAATATAAGGATGGGTATAACAGATAATTAAAGGGGGTTATCAATAGGAATGATTGCATCATTGTTTAAAGATATTAAATGAGAAGAATAGTTAGATAGTATGAGGTCAAGCACAGAGCTATTGTGATTTGGTATTGTAATAGTTTGAAATAGAATAAGAGTGGATAGATTTTCAAGAAAAATAGATTCCGGAGAAGTTATGTTTCAATTTACATTGAATGTTGGACTGTTTAAGTTTGGAAGGTCAAAATCCTCGAAAAGCTATAAATCATTATTAGGGTAAGAAGAAATTATGTTATATAGGAAAGAGGAGAATTAAGTGTTTTCGGATATATATTCGCGATATACTGTTCAATCTTATTGTCAAATGGTTTATTTTTATTTTATCAAACATAAAACAATTTTTAATATCAATGACATCCAAGAATGTTAAACAAAATAGTAAAAATGGTTTAATTTCCGGTTCACTATTATTATAATGATTCGTTAGGCCTAAATTTTTGGATTTTTCTGAACCAACTTTGGCACAAATGAAAATTGCAACCACTAATTTCCACTGTTGACCAAATATTATGAATATGATACTGCAAAGTTAGACACAACTGTGGACGGTTGGAATAGTTACTTATTTTGCCAGAAAATCTCTTTTATTTTTGAAATAATGAACTGTATGTCTGACTATGTTTGTCAGGGAGCATGTCAAAAGTATGAAAACATGAACCATTATGCCTACTCGTAGTATGCAACAAGTGTGTTGAAAGATATGTTTGGAATAGGTAAAAAGATCTGTGTAAGAGATTATCATGCAGCCTTTACGCTATGCTAATTTAAACGTTTTCAAATTACTTCCGTTTATCATTGTGTTTCGTTATACCTATGTTTTGTGAAACTTTTCGTTTATCGTTTCTGTCGTGTATGTCGTTATCTAATTCAATCCTTTTATGACGTGCTCAACGTTGTTTTTATAATATTATTAAAACGTTTTTTGAGTCCTGGTTTATATTACTCGGGAATGATGAATCTTGAAGCCAATTATTAAATATGTTTGTATGTATACATTTGCATTTGCATAGGATGAGCTCAAAAATAAAAACTGCATCTAAAGTGGGTCCAGACCTCCCCTTAAATTGTCTTCAACGAGCAACAAGTATGGCGAACATTTTGTCCATATATTAAATTGGTATGAAAAGTATTGTAATTTTTAAATTAAACTAAGCAATTTTCGGTCTCTCCTGAAAAATAATTTTCATGGCGGTATTGCCAAATATAATACACGTATAATAAAAACAAACGATTATCTCTAATTTATAATAGTTTTTTTTTATGTCAATTTTCCACGTGTTCACTTACGTAACCTAATTTTCAAACTCGATATATATTTATTAATATGTAATTATTCCATTATTTAATTTATTTATTTAGATAATTTTATATCGACAACTAACGTGGTATTTATAGAGCATGAAATTCGCTAAACTTATTTTCCGTAATTCAAACATTGTATGTGTGCAAAGTCAAACGAAAGCGTATTTAAATATATGTAAATTTTTTTTTTTTTAAGGAAAAAACGAAATGATTATATCGACTACAAGATTACCCACAGACTGTTATATACATACGTTTTAGACACTTCCCATTAAATATTAACATTAAACACGTGATTTCCATCGTAATCCGAATATCGTTTCGCGTCGAATAATACACGGCAGGGCGTTTTGCGAGTCAGGTGGATTAGAAGACGTCTGTTTTCATGTATGACTCACTGTCAGTCCGAATCACGATGAGAGAAATCCATTTCGGTTTTCGTGCGTCACAAACTGCACGGAACGGGGAAAAAAAAAAAAAATTTCTCGAAAAATATGATTACCTCCGAAAATTACATCAACGGCGGCAATCCGCCCATAATACACGATAACTCCGAGGGGGTTACGAGAATCGATCCAATACTTTGTCCGATGGTAATATCTCCGTACTACTTTTTATTAAATTAAATCCGTGGTTGTACAAAAAAAGATATATATATGTATATATATAAGACATAACGTCATATAATATAATATAATATAATATTTACAATCAGTCCGCGGTGATGCGTATCGCGTGCATTTCAGCTATACTATATTATATAATTCCATTCCGTCGTTATACCAGCAAAATAATTTATATTATCCGTATATTGTTTCCCTTTCACGCGAAATACTTTTTTTTTTTTTTTTTTTTTGGGGGGGGGGGAGGGATTTAAAACTATTTTTAAATAAATACAAAGAATTCGTTGTTAAATGTTCAGATTTTGGTGGAAAAAAAAGCACCGTACAACCATCCCACGCTATCCAACAGGCACGTAGCCAGGATTTTATTTCGGCAGTCTAAAACCTACGAATATAAATAAAATATATTAATTGTAAAAAATAATAAATGTCCACCGGCCGAGATCCTTTTTATGGTGTTGTTGTTTTCATTATATTATAACCATATATATATATATGTGTGTGTGTGTGTGTGTGTGTGTATTTTAATCTTTTATGGGGAAAATACGATTAATAACGAATGATGATAGATACTACGTGAATGAACATTTGCAATCTTTATTATACTACAGTGTCATTTATTGATCAAAAAGTGAAAATGAAAATATTATAATTTTTAAACTTTCCCTCGTGAATTTATAATATTACAAAACAAATCGAAAAACCCAATTTTCAAAATAAAAAAAAAAGCTTTTAAAAATCGTTTTAAATGGCTTCAAAAAAAAAATAAAAATACGATCATTGGATCATTACGCCTGATTAACCGTTTTCAAATAATTGATTAATCGTTTGATCGACAAATATTAAATAATAATTGTTATCATTTGTCAGTGAATTTTCAAACCCAATATTGTCCGAGTTCAAAAATATATGTGTTGAGAGTTGTTGAATTTTACACAATATTTCATTAGGTAGTTTAAAAAAAAACTGCACCTGGCGAGTCGATAGCAAATAATTAAATACAAAATATGTATTCAATGTATTTATTACTCGTCTTTTAAATTATAATACTACTTTAGCATTCAGAATTGAATGTTCTAAACTCTAAAGAATAATCTTAAAATGCGTGACCAAAAACCTCAAAAAAAACCGCCAATATAACTTAATTTGAACTTTGATGAATATTATAGAAAAAAAAATGCAATCGAAAAACGCCCATAAGATAACACAGAGTACGATTAAATTTTATTTTATTGTCATTAACTAAATAATTGTGATGTAGAAAAAGATGTATTATGTACAGGTTCAATGTAGTTGAAAAAAATAGAGTATGATTTAAAACAACTATGTGTCCATTATTCACCATACTTAGACAAATGTCAAAAAGTTACGTAAACAAAAAAAAAAAAATCCAAAATTATTTCACATCAGATTTTACGAAATTCAGGTGGTGACATAATATGAGGTGTAAATAATTTCCTCTCGTTTCCTTTCGAGTATACTATTATTATGAATAGTGAAGCACAACTGTAAAAAAAAAAATTATTATTTATTTACGACGGATTCTTTTCTTTCGGTTTTTATTCGTTGCCGAGAAACAACCCTGTGCGACCACTCACTCGAATGACATTATTATTTAAAAATATAATAATAATAATAACGACATGACGGTCGGGAGGGGGGGGAGGAATGGCTGAGTGCCTCCGCGAAGTCGATTATAATATTAATAATAAAAATACACGTCTTTGTCGAGTACTCTGCGCGTAAGCATATTATAATAATATACTGTAGTGGCATATTTAGCATTTTTTTTTTTTCCAAGGGTGGATGAAGGAAAAAAGTTATGGTTCACATTACCGTAACCAAGAGCAATAATAATATTGTGCATCGCTTATGAGACGTAAATATGATAAATGAAATGTAGCCAATATGGTGTAGTTTGCAATTCAAATTTAAAATTCTAAAAAAAAAAAAAAACAATATTTCATACAAAATCAGTCTGCAATAAAATAATAAGAGAGTATATGATATATAGGAGCAGTGTTGAACTCGGATGCTTATTTATATTTTATCTAGATAAAGATAAAATATATGATTAAAAAAAAAAAAATGTATTGAAACGATATAATTTAAAAAAATAACGTTTAATATTTTATAATAATATATATATATTTTTTTTTTTCATACATTTCTAAATGTAAAATAAAAAAATAAAAAAGGTGTAAACTTACAATTAATATTAAAATGGAATGTGTTTTTTATAATAATAATAAATTTGTATTACAACTGTAACGTATACCTACAACATAATAACAATAATAGTAATAACATAGGTAATATGTATATATTTTAAAAAAAGGTGCACTTCGCTCGTCGGGATTCAGTGGGGGACTGAAACGTCGCTTATCAGATGGTGGACGCTTATCTCGGTGGATGTATTGCATTCGAATTATATATATATATAATAATAAAGTGGGACTTTAGTGTACTATACATAATATCTCATCTATAATATGACACTATACTATATATATATATATATGTGTGTGTGTGTGTGTGTGTGTGTGTGTGTGTGTGTGTGTGTGTGTGTGTGTGTATTTGTTTTGTATATACCAATGAAACAAACCGCTGTTTGTGGAATAAATAAATATACGGCTGATCTCATATCATCGCTACGCATATGTTTCATAAAATTAAGTGTTAACATTCAACATAGAGAGGACAATTCGGAGTAGACAAAACCGGCCTTCATAACCGAGTTTATCAAAGGGTTGCTAATAATAAAGGGTTTAAATGAACGGGACATTTTTGGGCAAAATTCACAGCCGACCCCAGAGTTTGTGTCGTAACAGACAACGAACTCGCGTTTTTCGATTTCGTTTCTCTTCGTTTAATGTTCGGTGTATCGTTGTTATTTCAGCTGTTTGTCTGACTTTAAAATTTTAAAACGTATTCCTTTTTTTTTTATACCTACATAACTTTCCTTGACATTTATTACTTTTATCCGCTCTAGTCCAATGTCTAGCGTCTGAGTTTATATTGTTCAAACAACTTTTGATCGCGACACGTAAACCGTATATAGCTTGTCGTCATTGGTTGGAGGGACAATATAAATAATTACACGAAAATACCATTTAAAAACTTAATTTTTACTGGTAAAGAATAATTTATATACTCTTATTAATTCTATCCGTCCTAGTTCAATTTCTAGCCCATGAGTTTATATTGTTCAAACAACTTTTGATCGGGACACGTATATAGCTCGTCGCTATTGGTTGGAGGGACGATATAAATAATTACACGAAAATACCATTTAAAAACTTAATTTTTACTGGTAAAGAATAATTTATATACACTTATTAATTCTATCCGTCCTAGTTCAATTTCTAGCCCATGAGTTTATATTGTTCAAACAACTTTTGATCGCGACACGTATATAGCTCGTCGCTATTGGTTGGAGGGACGATATAAATAATTACACGAAAATACCATTTAAAAACTTAATTTGTACTGGTAAAGAATAATTATTATATACTTATTAATTTTATTCGTCCTAGTTCAATTTCTAGCCTATGAGTTTATATTTTTCAAACAACTTTTGATCGCAACACGTATATAGCTCGTCGTCATTGGTTGGAGGGACGATATAAATAATTACACGAAAATACCATTTAAAAACTTAATTTGTACTGGTAAAGAATAATTATTATACACTTATTAATTCTATCCATCCTAGTTCAATTTCTAGCCCATGAGTTTATATTGTTCAAACAACCTTTGATCGTGATACGTCAATCGTATAGGTCATCGTCATTGATTGGAAGGGCGATATAAATAATTACACAAAAATACCATTTAAAAACTTAATTTGTACTGGTAAAGAATAATTATTATACACTTATTAATTTTATTCGTCCTAGTTCAATTTCTAGCATATGAGTTTATATTGTTCAAACAACTTTTGATCGCGACACGTATATAGCTCGTCGTCATTGGTTGGAGGGACGATATAAATAATTACACGAAAATACCATTTAAAAACTTAATTTGTACTGGTAAAGAATAATATAGGAATTATTCCTATATTTGCATCATCTCTATCCATTTTTCTCGATATCTAGTATTCTTACTTATACTGCTCAAACAACCGTAACATGTGAATCATATTGCTCGCCATTGATTAGAAGTGAATTATACGATATGATCCCAATGAAGGACGAATCTTTAAGGTATAGGTATAACTGTGCTAAATAGTGACCATAACCGGTATCACATAATTAATTGAGTTTAAATTAAATTATTATACTATATATATATATAAATATATTCATCGAGCAATCTTCGAACAACGGGTTAGTACATTTTATGTTACTACTATAGGTGTTTTAGGCCGAAAGAATGAAAAAAAAAGAATTTTTTGAAAAAAAAAGAAAGGTGCATAGTATTTCATGAGGGTTGGGAGCGCGTTATTTATTTGTCCGTTTCTACTGCTACCGTTAGGTGGTTCATTGTCGAATTCTGCTATAAACGCATTTATAAAACATACATAATATTCACAAAGGATATTTCCACCTCTTTTCTCATTTTAACACGATTGAATCATATATCCGTTATATTTTACGTCGTATTATTTTCGTGTTATTTCACTCGATTATACGCCTAATTTCAATATCAATAAATTCACAATCACTCTCGTAACTTCGTATATTCCATTCGTGAAGACCTTTCCCTATACTTTACCATTCATCGCCCCTTTTTATTTGTTCTTCTATTTTTTCGATTTATTACACATAACTATTAATGATGTTAGTTAGTTGTTTGTACATTTTAAAAAAAGTGTACTCCGCTGGTCGAGTATCAGCAGGGGTGGAAGAACTGTACTTATCGCATAGATTACTGTTGCTGGATATACTGCGTTTTAAAGCAACGATAAATCATTGAATTTTTGAAAAAAAAAAACGATTCTAAGCCGAACTTCGGTGTACTATACATATGATAATACATAACTATTAATATTAAATATTGATGTATGTTTAACATTAGATCGAAAAAGTAATCGCATAAAAAAATGTGATTCAGTGCGACATTTTCTATATTATAAAATATAATATTTATTTAGAATAGCTTAATTTAACATAATAATATTATACATTATAGGTATCAATAATATTAGTATTTAGTAAAAAATGTTTATTATTATGAATATCTTAACGATAAAAACAAGAAGTCTATGAAAACCGTACATATGGCGCACGATATTATATAATATTATCATAAAATAATTATGATTATCTATTTCTTTTGTTTTTTTTTCCATGTTTCTAATCACAGAAAAAAATATATTAACTTAACTAACCATGGACTTTACATCGCCTGTCAACATATTGTTTCATTATACACCGGAAAAAAAAACTAGGGAATTGGCCGGTCGATTAAATTTGTTACCCGATCGCGCCCAAAATAAAATATTCAATAGATCAGTTTATGCTAAAGAAAAAAGATCGCTTTTTTCCCGTCACCGGTTGCCCCAAATATACCCGAATATTTCCATCCTATTTATATACGAAGTAAATTTTTTGTATTTTTGTTCGTCGATTTTAAATTCAGATTTTAACATAAAATGTACTTGAAAATCATTACATTTTATAATTAGTAAGGCTTCGTTAAACGACTACATCGAATCGGTAATGTGACTATCCTATGATAGTCTATATTGTATAGTTAATATATCTAACTCTACATGTACTGAGTACGCGTGTGTCTCAAAATTAGTTATCAACGTAATATAAATACAAAGGCATAAGTTTAAAACTCTTCGTGTAAATACCATCACAAATTAATTTTAATGAACTATTTTGGGTATCTGAAAGTCACAACTTATTACAGCCAAATTTATAAAAGTTATCCGTTTTTAAGTTCATTTTATATTTAAATCAGAATTTAAATTGATAAACTAAAATATGTATTTAATTTAGATCGTAGGTTAGGTTAGGTTTTATATGTTTTATATTCAGGTATGTTTAGCGCAAACGGTTTATGATCAAAAAATACATTTTGAAATTAAAAATGTGATTTCATACCAGTTAATAAATGTATCATTTGTTACATCGACAATATTTCATTATAACAATATAAATAGGTAACTCTATACCAATAAATATAATGTTAATATTATTTTTACAACTATACAGTTATAATGTATCAAGTTTATAATAACTATTATAATATCTACACACGACAAAAAAAGCAATACATTTGTATATATTTTATATATATATTTTGATAAAAAAATGATTATTTTTTCTTCATTGTAATTAATTGTACATAAATGACGAATTTTTTTACTAAATCGTTTACTCGTTTTAACAATAGATATTGAAAAAATTACGGACAAACAATGGTAATAGAAAAAAAAAACGTTTGTCGACTATAAAGTGACAGTCGTTGAATTGGAATTCTTATCGATATTACCCGGGGTTTTTTACAATGTAATATTCGCCAACAGTGAAATTACGAAAAATCATTTATTAAAATAATCCTGCCGAATACCTATAACGATATGTTTATTAATATTACAATATTACAAAGTCATAATTATTCATAAGTTCGATTAGCTAATTGAAGGGACGTCGTATATCTTTATTTATGCCATGAAATTATCATTATCGTATATTCTAATGTCATAATTAAAATGAATAATAATTGGTAGGTACCCGTGCCGTGAAATTTTAAATTAGCCTGGCATAATAAATTATAACATATATTCATCCATGGTATATGGTTATCCATGGTTCATAAATGGTAGCTATAATAGGGGCTTCCCTGACTATTTCTATCCCTTGGCCACAATAAGTGTATACATAAAATAAAATATATCTACACGTACGGTCGACAGTGTTTCTTAATCATTATATGAAAATGGCGAAGAACGCACGAACGGTTTATTTATACTGTGTTAATGAATTGGATATTTGGAATTCAATGATCGGAAGAAAAAAGTGAGAACACCATTTTTATTCTATGATACTCGCCTGATTCATATCTCCGTGTCTACTTACTTGCTCGTTGTTTGCCAAAGACATTGTTCTCCGCGTGACGTGGTGTATAATAATTATTTGTAACCCATATAGTGTGTAATAAGTGCAAATATAATGAGTAAAACCATAATGTTGACAAACGGATATCTCCTTGCCGGTGGTGGCGGAGAAGACAATATTCTCCTCGACGAATGACTGGAATATTTCAACCGCGAAACACAAGGAAAATGGATGGAAAGGAACCGTCGGAAAACGTTTGAATTCTCACATTCTACGACGTGACGTGGTGAAAACGAATGCGTTTCTGTCGGAAACTCCAATTTTGTTCCCCCGAAGGCCGTTCCGCTAATCTCTCACCCGATCTCATTGTGCATAATTATTATACACGCCGCCGAGGCGCTGAAACAATAAATACTACCGCATAAGACGAGCGATGTGTATTACGCGTTCTTAAAAACGATTACTTATTTTTCTAAAAAAAAATATCTAAAGACACAATCGACAGCCAAACAAACGTCATATATGTTGCATATATTCTACGAGGTGGAATCCAGGGAACCAAAAGTAACCGACATTCTGAACGATTCGTACACTTTATCAAATGCAAGTATGTTTATACAATATTGCGTTCAATGTATTTTCCGCGTAACGACATATTTTACTGATCCTATCGTTTTTTCTCGGCACATTGAAACATTACATAATATGACCTTGTTTTGTTGTTTTTAGCGTCTTCGTATTTTTTTTTTGTGTTTTTTTTTGTTTTTTTGTTTGCCCTTTCATAACACTTTCCTTTCGTTGGTTTTTTTTGTCGTTCGGCGTAAAGTCGATTAAATTGAGAAAATGACGGCCGCGTCCGTTTTTATCGAAAAATTATCAAAGAAATGGTTAACTGTGGGTTATGTGTAGCGTCTAAATAACCTTCAATAACCTCCTGATTAGGATCACGTCTTTTAAACGATCGGGTATCTTAAACGTCAAAATAACATTTGAAGAACTTTCATCTAAAGCAAGTGGTACCGAGTGAAACTGACTAGGTACTAAGAAACAGACTATTACAATTTACACTCGGGGATAGTATAACAACAGTCTCCTAAGGTGAATAATAATGTCTGATATGTATCAAAGTTAACATTAAAAAAAAAAAACGTACTCCTAAAAGTCCGTATGCTACCTAATACAAGCAGAATAAAAAAAAAAGGGTAAAACGTGGTTAAAACTTGGTACAAAACTCTTTAATAAAATCGTAGCATTAAATTAATACGATAACGTACATACAAATTATCTCGATCTCTCAGGTACATCAGACTGGGAGGGGAGCAATTCTTGAAAACATTCGACTGTTTGTCGCACGAATTAAAAAAGTGTTATTCTTGAAGAGTGATAAAATCTAGTCGGGCAACAGTCATTCGACAATTTATCTACTGGGCCGTGGCGAATGGTGACAAAACATTTGTCGCATAATAACAACATTATATCGAGGGTTTGTTTTACATGGAGTGCTATAGATAATTGGAAAAATATTGATAAGAAATAGTTATTTTACAGAACATAGATAATATTTAGGATTTACAGCATAGTTCACTTTAGTTTTTAAACAATTTTATTGTAACTAATATTTATGATTTCAACTATTGATTTCGATTCTATGGCGTGCGTATCATATTATTAATAATATTAACGAGCCAATGAAAATGTCTAAAAAATAAGGAACATTTTTCAAAAACCGCTGTCCGATACTTTTGCATTGGCCGACATACTATTTGTGAAGAATTTCAGGCTATCAAAAGAGTTAGCGGGGTATTTGATTATCACATTAACGCAATACATTGATGTCAAAACGCGTTTGTATACTACTGACGTTAGCACAAAAGTAAAGTCACTTAGTTTGCGAACATCCGTGAAAACACATTGATTAGTTCTCATTGAAGGGATGTTTGACACGAAAAATGACATACAAAATATTCATAAAAATGTGTGAAATTTATAACAATTAGTAACTAATGTTTGGTACATTCGGTGGAACAAGGAAAATATTAAAAAAAAAAAAAAAAAAAAAAAAACAATAATTTATATAACTCAATTACAGAACTATTTTATAAAAAAAAAAAATAATCCAATATATAATGTAATGTAATGTATAGTATTCGTATATGCGTGCGCGGTTTAAACTTTAAACTTATCAGCGTCGGCGGCCCTCTCATTATCATTTATATGTAATGATTTTTACGTTTTGAGGTTATAATAGTGTATTTATTATTGTCACCACAGTGGTTGGTGCAAATTATTTTATCGCATTCGATAAACAATAGATCTTTACCGAGTGTCGTTCGAGAATAGATCTCGTTACTCGAATTCGATATTTATATTTAATTTTGAATTTAATAACCGTGAGTCGTGGTTCCAGTTCAGGCTGAATTAGCATATAGTACAATTGTTATACATATAAATTGGCCGAATGTACTACATCTCCCGATGAGCACTCGCCGGTCATGGCTGCTTACATCAATATATTTTCACGATGAGAATGGCTCCGACGATCAGCTGTGTTTACTGTACACCGTACAGCGCCGAGTGACACGGTCTAGCACCATTTCTATCTGTGGCCACTGGACCCCACAAAGACGACGGCTAACGGGAATCCCAAGGAGAGGGACAAAACAAAATTGCGCGGAGGAAATTACGTCTGTGGGCCGGAAAACCACCTTTTCCCGGAGGATGCGATCAATGGCATAAGTAAATAGGCATGTCAGTTAGATAACACGGCTCAGAAAATATTCCCCAGACATGGAATAAACGACAAAATTCGTGGAAAAATTATTTCCGGCTTAATTTCAAATTATTGTAATATTCTTATGAATTAAAACATCTATCGATAAAACACTTGCATCATCATTTTGTTTACTCAAGACGTATTTTTCCATTGTACATATTTTATTATTAAGATACCAAGGCACTTTCATCCATGATATTGTTATCGTTTATTCCATGTCTGGGGAACATGCGTAGTGATAGCGAAAATAGAATTATAGCTGACATGCCTATATTTACTTATGCTATGATGCGATCTAAATTAATCGACTTCTGGCCGATACGCAGTGCCACCTGTTCATAGCATTCCTTGAAATTATCTACACTGTTTTAACGGTAAAAAAAGGTAGACGAACTAAGCCAGCAGATCGTGTACGGCAGAATTTAGGAGCGATGAGGGAGGCCGGCCGATTCCGTGAATCTGATCGGGAATATAATCACTAAATATAATTTGGTTACAAAATTTTATAAACAATCAGTTTTGGTCATAATAATTTATAACCGATCAAATGGAATGGTTATTATGTTTGGTTACAGATAAGACGAAATATCATAACCTGTTAATCGCGTTAACACGCCTAGTGTTAATCTATTCTTATCGCGTATCGATTTGTAACAATTATCGCATAATCATAATGTATAGGTTTGTGGGTCGTGTCAAGATCTTCGACTTTATAATCAATAACGTTCGTGTTTATATTAGGTATACTAATATTTTAATTTATTTGAATGCAATTTTCGTGTATGACGAGAACTTTAGGTAAAAAAAATTCGGCAAAACTTTCCGAACAATAGTGTGTGCGATGTCGTGTATATAAGCTTGAGGCGATTGGTATGCGATGTACAACTTAAAATATCATGATCGTATCAACAGCCTCACAAATATCTGCAGTTGATCACCGTCAAAGTTGACGATTCATTGTGCTTTGAAATCGCTCAAAAGTTTTAATAGTATACCTATTCAGAATTTCGAGAAGTTTTAAATTAATTTTTCAATTCTTTTTTATATTGTGTATTTATTTTATTTATAAATAGCCATTTTCGCATAATCAAATTTTCTTTTACAATTTTTGATCACAATATGCATTTTCTTTTATTGAGAAAAGAATATCTCTAAGGAGTTTCACCGAAATAAAACATTCAACGGTCTAAAATTATGTGCTCACATATTTCCAGGGTTTCATTATATATGTACGTGACCTTTACATATTATTATATGAGTAAGTACACAGGTCACAAGGGTAAATATTGATTTTATGAGGACCGATTTATCTATTTGTGGGCAGAGGTGGATTTGATTCCCCTCAAAGGTTATTTTCGTAATTTTTTGAGGAGCTTAATATTGGTTTATACTCGTGTATAAACATATATTTTTCTTTTCGCTTAATTGCCGTTTTTCAAAGCCATTTATCGATTTCTGGTAAAATTAACGCGAACGGCCTTTGTGTTTTTACTAATTTTTTTCCGTTTATAAAATGTACTCAATACCTTAACTACTCGAGTTATTCACTGTAGTAAGCCCCTAGTATATTATACGTACAGCTGTCTAGGAACTGGTCATGTATTCGTGCAATTGATTTGTTACCAAAATAGTTCTAGAATGAGATAAAGATTGTACTCTCGTTTTGAAAAGAAAAAAGTATAATTTATTTTATTTCATGCGGAATACAGATTTAATTTTCAATATCTACTACTACTATCTTCTATTCAATAGTAATAGGGTATTATCAGTTATCGCACTTCTAGTAAATTATTATATTACATGTCTCATGATGGATAAATAAATAAATCGCTTACAATAATATATTATTATCCTTATAATATACAAACCTATTTTATAGGACACAGTTTTCGTTTTTACGCTCAGTTCGTTTATATTAGATGAACGGACAAGGTGCTACAACAATTTTATCTGCCTACTTGAATTATTTATAGAGTGTCGAATAGGTAGCCATCTTCCACCCTCGGATTCCAAGGATAACAGTAACATAATTTAAAATTCAATTCGATCACTGTACGTGAGATGGGAGGAATAAATTTATTAATAAACGAATATTCGACCAGCACCTATATAATCATTTTATATCCTGCGAGCAATAAAATATTAAGGTTTCAGTGTAGCATTCGTTCGATTTTATAAGTTCTACGTGAATGTAAAAGTTATTATTTTTATAAAAATATATTTTTTTTTTCTACAATAATCCATTAACAAAAACGCCTAGAGCACGGTTAGTATAAATCTCTTGAATTTTTCTCGAAAAAACAAAAAAAATGGAAAATATACGCTGTGTAGTCTATCTATAGATACACGGGCTCACTCGTGTATAGATAACGCGTATATAATCTTAAAGGGAAAACCGCCCTCGGTAAATGCTGGAAAATAATCGTTGTAAATCGGAAAATCGCGTTCACACACTGAACTTCACTCAGAATCTTTTTCTATCATTAATAGTAATAAATTAATGTAAATAGATAATAATAATAATAATAATAATAATATTTCATTTTTATTATATCATCATTATTTTCTTAGTACAGGCAGATGATTGCTATTTGAACTTTTAACGTTTAAACAATGGTAATGTTGTGTTCTGTTAATTAATATTGTTTTGAAAAGTCGTGTAGGCGCTTCTGTTTTATTTTATTCGTTAACATTATTATCATTTCTTTGTTAACGATCAACAAAATAATTTTACAAAAATACTATACGAGTTACCGTGTAATAGGTATAATCTACCCAAAAAATGCTTATGGAATTTTTACACGCACAAAAAAAAAATCGAATCGAATATCCGAATGGAAAAATTGGGAGAAATTTACTAGTCCAGGCGCATGTGCGCTAAACGACCGGGCAAGAAATGTTTACACGGTTGGTCCACGTACGCGTTTTATGTACCCGAGCGCCCGTGTATTTAGACACAGCGTAAAATATAATATAAAGGTGAAAAAAAACGGTTTGCGAATGTCAAAACGACTGTAAACAATAAGTAATGTATCTGGAGAACAAAGAACTAAGGTGTCCGTTACACTCAAAAATAAAAACAAACAAAAAATACTATATGAGATGGTTTTTTTTTTTTGAAAAAAAAAAACCCCTAAAAGGTTTCAGAAAAATAAGTTTTTAAACACATTATAATGTGCTTCATTTTAGACTTTAGTATAACGTAAATGGAAAAATGTGTTTGGTACATTTTTAGACTTTAGAAAATTATAGTGACATTATATAGTTTATTCAATTGGTAAATTAATATACTATACCTAAATTCAAAATCATAACCCGAAATATTTGTAAACGAAAATATCGTCTAAACTCAGTGTTAAATCGTAAATTATACTGAAATTCGTAAAAATTACAATATAAAAATATATTCATAAGTATATTTTCTAAAATTGTAATTTAGTTACAACTGTTAATTCTGATTATATAACTACCAAAATTATTTAGGAAATTATTTTGTATATATTTAAAATTATGTTTTAGGTATTAACGATCATCAATATCTATAACATATTTGATATGAAATGGTATTTTTTTTTTTTTTTAATTAGTAAACCTATATTTGACGCATCAGCAGAACATTATAGATGACTCAGAAATATCAGGATATAGATAGTCTATTCTAGAGTAGATTATAAGTCATTATATACTTAAGAAAACCCATTAGAACTAAAATATTTTATGCTATATTTTTTCAAAACTCGAGTTAAAATGTTATTTAAATAAATAACTAATTTCGTTAGCATATTATAGACCATAATCAATAGGTACATTTATTTGTTTAATACATTCAAATACTCCACCTTCTCAATATTTTATTGAATTATTATAATGAAATTTTAAAAGATTACAATTTATTCCATTAATTGATAAATTTGGTTTTGATAAAATTAAAATTATCAAAATTCGAAATTTTCCTTTTTTTCAATATTAATATATAATTATTTATAACTCTAGAAACTTTATGATTATAATATCTTTGGTGTTTTAAAAATGTGTATAAATAATAAATATATATATAAAGTATTCAGTGAAAATCAATCGGTTAATCATTCGATCAAAAATAACGTAATATGCTTAAATATTATGGTATATATTGATTTAAAATGTTGATAATTTTAAATTTATAAAACCCAAATCTATACCTACCAATCTGTCTAGTAATATAATATTTCGTAATTTGTGAATATTAGGGAGGTAAAATTTTTTTACTGATTTGGCGGTCTAAAAAAATTAATAGTTAAAAACAAATGAAAATTTGACTAGTAATTTAAAAATGTTTTTTTTTTTTTTAATGTATTTATACTTTATACGATTATGGATTAGATTATTTTGCTTTTAAATCAATTCTATTTTGAAATGTACGATTTGTTTAAGTTCGTTTCCACAACCATCTCGATTTTCAATACCTCCAAGGAAGTATATCAAATTAATTCGTCCGTTACCAACGGTACATTATTACACGCGCGGTGAAAACAATTTTATACCTCATAATATTATGATAATGGGTTATCGTAACCGCGGTATTACGGAGTTCGGCGATACGCGAATACCGAAATATGGTAAAAGTGTTTGAAAAGGTATAATATTCCGTACCTACCGCCACCAAAAAATGGAAAAAAAAAAGGGGGGAAAAAAATTATCCGAAACACTGTACGATCATCGAGAAAATAATTGTCGTAAAATCGTTCCCCGGGCCAATCGATTTTCTCGTGCACGGGCAAGGATATATAAGTCCACAATATAATATATGTTTTTTTTTTATCTGGAGTGGGCTTTCGTCATCGATGTTTAGTAGTGTTTTCCTACGTTTTACGACCAATATAAAAACGAAATTCGAAAACCGCCCACAATACACGTAATTATTACACACATTATATATCGGCGCGTACAAACATCATAATATAATATTATTATTATCACGCGCGCGCGAGAGAGAGAGAGAGTAATCGAGTGAGTGACGGCCGTACACAAGACGTTTGTCTGCACGTCGCAAAGAATCCATAGATAATAAACAAAATCTATATTATCTATCCTGCTGATACATTTTTATATTAATCGTAATATTAAATGTTTAATCTGTGATATAAATTTTTGTGTGTAAAATTCTATTCAATTTAACAGTATAAATTAACGTTTTAATTTCTATACAAATTTTTTTCATTCTTATGCTTATTGACACGATAATGACCTTTTTTTTTTTTCAAACTTGTGGCCAGTGACACTAACAATCATTTTATAATACTTGGAGTCTGTGGAGTGAGTGTGATGGGACCATTTCGAAAACCCGCATTACTATCCACACGGCATGTTTTGAGAAATGTATTTCAAAATTTGGGTAAAATACATTCTGACGAAAAAAAAAACTTGTATACAAATTTAAATTTTAATCTGTTTCGTAATTGTTAAGTACATGATAGATAATAAAGAATTAATTTAATTAATTAATAAGAATAATTTGTATTATCAATGTTTTACATACAAAATTTATATTATTATGATCACGAACTAAGATCTATAATATAATATAATCTTGGTTTGTGGATGATATAGATTAGATGTATTTATTATCTATGGTCTGAGCGCATACGTGATAAGGACGTGGAGCCTAAGGATTCTTTGCGACGTGCAGACAAACGTGTACAAGGGGCGGCTATGATCATGAGAAAATATACAGCGACATCAGTGTTCATTCAGTGTGTGACCGCATTAACGAATTCAAAATATATTGCACCCAGAGAAATATTGTTTATACTTAATGAAAAACGTATATTAAATTAAAGATTAAAGGGTATGAGCCTATGAAATTGATTCATTAAAACAAAAACTCACTTTTCTTAAAACGAAAGATTTATTATTCCATTAAATTAAGTTAAAATATCATCGATTGTATTCCTATTTTACTAGAATTTATGATAATAATATAATAAAAATGAAGATATATTTCTTGAATTAAATCCGAAGGTACTTTAATTATAAATTGAAGTTTCTTAATACTGATGCAACTGTAGCATTAATATAATCCTAGTAGTTTTCTTGTTTTTATGAAATCGGCATACAATTGAAGAAATCCATTATTAATATTTACTAATGTATTTATTAATTTGATGAAATATTACCTTTATAATTAGTACATTTCAGTCATGATTTTAAAACACGCATGTCTTATAATTAATGAAATAAATCTTAAAATCAAAAACTAATATTGTCTTAAGATAAATGGAATTGTTCAATTCCGAAACCAATATAATGACACTAAGGGCCATTTTATCAATCTTCAATTAAGAGCATTTAAACTCCGTTTAAAGTTAATCTTCAGTTAAACTAAAAATTTGATTTTATGATCACTTGGTTAAATTTTAACTGGACCTAAACTACAGATTAAGTTAACTGAGATATTTTGGTCAGTTAAATTTTAAACGCCGTTTAAGTTCAATGTTATCAACTATAATATACTATATTTTATCAAACTACGTTAAATTCTCGTACTTACTATATATTGTTATTGAATATTTTGTAGGCAATAATACATTTCAAAGTAAGTATTTTATTGCCGTTTTATTTTTAGTTTATTATCGTCGCAATTATCGGATTACATATAAACATTATTTATAATTAATTCGAGATGAATATTAGTAGCAGTAGTAGTAGTAGTAGTAGTAGTAGTGACGAAGAAAATGATTTTTTGATTTACATGAATCAAAATGTCAACCTTCGAAGACCATATTTATTTTCAAGCAGAATTGACCATTTGAACAAATGGGACGACCTAGATTTCATTGCTAGATTCCGTCTTAGCAAAAGAACTTTTAAATTTGTATTGGAAATGATTCAACAAGAAGTAACGACTATTACCCAAAGGTAGGTTAAAAAATATCAAAGTTCATGTACCTATAAGCATATTATTCCTTATAAAAAGTTTTGGAAAAAATGCAGTTTAGTTAATTTATTTTTACCATCATTTTTACCACACAAAAAAAAAAAAAATGAAAAAGTATATTATAGAAAATTTTAATGTGAAAATTATGATTTTTTTAAAAATCGAGAATTCTTTGTTTTTCTGTATAACATTGAAAATAACGACTAAAATCACATATTGTAAAAAGAAATTTCATATGTACTAAATTGCATTTATAAGTACCAACATTTAATTTAAAAATATGTAGGTACCTACCTATTTACTCAACATTTTTGTAATTCTAATTTTTTATTTGCATAGAAATCGTGCCGTTTCTGCTGAAAAACAACTAATGTTAACTTTGAGGTTTTATGCTTCAGATTCATTTTTAATAAATGTCAGTGAACCATGTCAACGAGAAGTTCCAATTCACTATTAATAAAATTTGTGGAACGTTCTCGTTTAATTTTTGAGCACATCTTTTAAAAATTTATCGAATTATATAACAATTAAAACTAATTAATAAAATACAGGTATAAACTATAAAAACAATAAAACTTAATTTCGATCCTCGACGAAAAAATATGAGTGATAACAGATAATAATTTACTGATTTAAGTTGACAACATATACATATTAATGTGGTGACTTACTTCAATTAATACATTTTGATTATTAATTAATCTTCGGTTTATTAAACTACGTTTGCTTAAACTTCGAATAAATATCATTGAAAAAATCACAATTTTTTTTAACCCAAGCTTAATCTTAAACCTAGATTAGTTAAACGGTAATTTAACGAACGATTGATAAAATGACACTAAGGGTAATTATAACATGAAATAAATATATGAACAAATATGCTATAGATATATGCAAATTTGTGCATATACATTACATGTATGTCACATTAAAGCGAATACGCACACAATCGTGTACAATAATATTTTACGAGTATAATGAAATATTGAATACATTACAGTATATAATGTTTTTAGATATCGAAAAATATTTTAAAATTATAATAAAAAATTTCACTTTGTACGTAATATGATGTACGAGTACAAATCACGTTATATTTAAATTAAATACAATAAAATATAATGGCACGACGAAATAAAAATGTTTTGTTATCATTGAATTTTATTACAAAAACAACACCATCTGACCGATACAGTTTATCGGATGCGGTGTTCGTGTGATAAGGGGGGGGGGGAGGCCGCTGCATTTTTCTTTACACATTGCTATGATATGATATTATTGTTACTCTGTGGATTCCGAGACGTGTGTTACGTATTATCGTATGGGCCTATACGATGTTCGATCATCGACAATAAACAAAATAAATTTTTTCAGGTCTTAAAATCTCATTTTACTAACTATTTAGACTTAAATACCTCAAAATTGATAATTTTGCCAAAAAAATTAAAATGACTATAAAAAAAAATTGTGACTACGGATTTTTGATATTTTTTGAATTTAGTTAGAGTAACGTATATTTAACGCTGTATAAAATTTTCAGGCCTTAAAACTCAAAATTACCCCTTTTAGGACTAGAGATCTCGAAAACTAAAATGTCTATAAATAGCCAAAATTTATAAAAAAATTTAAAAAAAACTTAATCAACGTAAATATGTTGCTAAATTTAATATTCGATGTAAATTTCAAGATTTTAAAGTCATTATTTTCGAAATTACGAAGAAATGAAAAATCTCGATTTGACGAAATCGTATATTTGCCGTTTTTTCATCAATTCTTGGTAGTTTTTCCTAACGTGTTAAAAATCTATTGAGAAAATCGAAAAATGACCTCTTTAAAGTATCAACTAGATGAAATTTTCTATAGGAAATTATGTAAGTATATAAAGATTGGAGCACTCCTTCTGGTAGCAAATTTGTTAACAGAGAAAAAAAAATTAACATCATTGCAAAATCACTAGTTCCCTCGCTACTTTTATTATTATTATTATTATACTATTATTATTATTTATTTTTAATATTCATGTTCGATGTAAAATATAAACTCCTCGATTCGTGTTCCGTATAAAACGGACATTTTTGGTTCTTACAATCCAGAAATCCAAAAAAAAAATAAAACCCCCTATTGTATCCCAGTTGTTTAGGTACACGCGCGAAATCTTTTTTTCTGATATAAATCAACTAAATTTCAAAGAGAAAAAATGAACAGGTAATTATCATTATGATATTTTTTTCTTCGTGAGCCGACGGTACTATAATTAATTACTTGGTAATTTGCACTTAAAAAAAAAAACTAAAAATAATATTTTAAAAACGAAACAACCGAGACAAACTATATAGTCAACGTGAATTTTATTCCGTATAATGTTTTTGTACGGTATGAATAGTATCAAACATTTATTCGACGACAAGACAAGACAATGTCTCATATACACGCGGCACGAGCGAAGTGCTCACGGTGGCGGTCGTGTCGCATTCCTATTGTTTGCAAGTAGTTTGATATATACGGCATTGTCTAAAAAAAAAAAAAAAAAAACGTAAAACTTTTATTTTATATGCAGACGAATGCAACAGAAAAATATTATAAATAAGCAAACCATAAGGTTAGGTATATTATCACTGTAATATTATTGTTGAAATAATCTAATCGTTATTCATCCTGTAAGCGCTGATAACAACTTACACAATCGGAACTAAAAGGTACAGTCAAACTATACTGTATAAGGTACGGTTGTTGTCTAAATATTTTTCCAATACTTGAATTATTTTGTACCGATAAATGTACCTATATTGGGTTTACAATTTTCTATCTTTTTTTTGTTGTTTTTTCATGTAGGCACGTATACAGAAATCCGAAGAAAAAAATTTTTTTTTTGGGGGGGGGAGGGGAATGTAAAAAAAATTTTACGATACTTCTTCTGTTCAAAACATAAAATAAGCAAAACACTTTTTTCCCGTTTTGCCGACTACAATCCTAATAATTTATAGTTTGCCGACTTAAAATTTCAAAATACTTCATAAACGTGGGTGAATAAGCAAAAGAAGAAGAAAAAAAAAGCCATCGATTCTTTCTACTATATTTGCTTATTTGCCAACTGAACTTAATTTTGCCAACTGCTTTCCGAGTTTAGAGGGTGAAACACTACCTCCCCACGACCCCCCCTCGGGACGGCCCTGTACGTCTACACTTACAATAAGTGGAGAGTAGGACTTTTAAGGTGAATGACTTTTGAACAGCAAATTTGTTCTCATTGATAAATTGATACAATATTATTCAGGCCATATTTCGATATAACGAGATAATCAATAGTTGTATAAATCGTAAATGAAAACTACCAATAATGATCAACAATTATTTTAAAATAAAGACGATACAAGAGAATAATGTATACTAAATGTAGGTAGGCACATACTAAAGCATAGATTTTACGTGATAAAAAGTTCCGAGTATTTTGACCAATTATCAGTAATTTCAAAAAAAAAATTTTTTATTTTTTTATTAATTTGCACATTTTTTTTATTTTTATTTTGGAGACACTTCGGAGTTTTTAAGTA
Source organism: Pemphigus obesinymphae (assembly GCA_025469235.1). Lineage (NCBI taxonomy): Eukaryota > Metazoa > Arthropoda > Insecta > Hemiptera > Aphididae > Pemphigus > Pemphigus obesinymphae. Next base: position 3,257 of record JAIPRL010004867.1, on the reverse strand, counting down.
AAGAATTTTCTAATAGAAAATTCACTGTAATTGGTACTTTAAACAGGTAAATTATAGATGTTCTCATTAGTTTTCTTAAGATGATGTGATACCCGTATATTATGCAATATCTGTCTATCAAATTGTCAATGTAGGTATTTTATACGACAGAAAACCGAAAATGTATGTAGGTTAAAATTGTAGTAAAATTAAAACACTTATAACTACTTTTGAAGGAAAGAAAATTGCAACACACTTTCATATTATGGTACCTATACAAAAACCATAAACATAGTATAGTAAAAAAAAAAAATACTAGGTATTAAAAAAAATAACAATAATAATAAACTTAAAACGCTACAAGTTATTTGTTACCTATAAAATATTTTAAACCCTCAAATTATATGTACCTGTATATTATATTACCATTTAGCGTTGCGATGTCAGCAATTCTGGCATTGTATAGATAACAATGACGATAAGGCGATATCTGCAGTAATGTCGGCGCACGCCTGATACTATTGGCCCAATCATTTATCGGTATTTCAATTTATACGACATATAATATATTACCTATTATTGATTAATCGGCCGTGAAACTTTACAGTATATTTTGGGTTCTACAAAATAATTTTATTGTTTTACACGTTTTCCAGCCGAACGTTGTTGGTTCGTGTGGTGCGTACTGCGTCGTTTTTGGACTTGTATTTTTACGACAGTGTAATACAGTGTAATTGGCATTTAATTTGTCCGGTTACTCACTCCTCAACGTGGTGTTATTTTATAGAAAATCGGTGGATGTTTTTGAGTTAACCGTCCAAACGAGCAAGAAGCGAGCCTGGTTATAAAAAGAAGTTTCACGCATTAGGTATAATGGACTCACTCAAACATTGCATTTTTTTTTTCTGGTAGAAAGGTTAGGTGAAAATGTTACCCAATTATGCAACTCAACGTGCATATAGTAGTATTGCCGCAATAGTATATTAGTGTCCTAGTATTTTAACGAGTAAATTAAACATCGCCATCATTGACAATCAATTTTATGCAATGTGTATTTGCAATTTCAATATTGTCTAACCGAAATAGCCATTGTCAATAATAACCGATTGTCGACATTGACGGTGACATAATATTGTAAAGACAGTATAGTGTATGTTATAGCATTTCGAGAAAACAAAATTATTATAATATTATACCGTATACAACATACCGTTGAAAATGCACAATATGGTGACCGAATATCACTTGAAAATATTCCATAGGCATAATTTTGTGCATCGCATTGCGTACATCACATGGATTACAGCACAGTCAATAGTTTACCAAGATATTTTACAATAAAATATTCTTGTTGAACCGTTCGTATTGTAATTATAAAATTCAAAATTTTAATTATTACCTATTAATTAAGTTATTATTAAGTGTAATATAAGTATAATAAAGCAATTTTATTTAGTGAATAGTTATAAATATTATTACAAACATACCATTTGTTGAAACGATAACAATATATTTTTAATTTCGATCAAAATTGGCTTGTCGGTAATTAATTAACCCAGATTTTTGAATACTGCCCGAGATGTATTTCTCAGTTTGTTGATGTATTTATTGGTGTACTAAAACAAACAAACCGTTTGTACAAACGATTTAATTTGTTATTAATTTCAATAGAAATGGGTTAATTTATAATTAATATTAAATAAATTCAGTCTGTTGATATTACCTACACGATATTTTTCCGAATGCAAACGTATATTACGTTTGAACTATTACACGAATCGTATAACTATTTCATCACTCGAAAACGGTTGAAAACAAGTCGGTTACGAAATGAAATCAAAATTCCAAGTATAGGCCGAGTTTTTTTTTTCTATTTTCAAATTTTTTTCTACAAAAATAAAAGTTTCAATTCGCAACAGCAATCGCGTGTACCCGTACCAAATGTGCAGTCTGTAAAATTATAATCTGTATAATAATACGAGACGCGCGCACTTTAGAATGCATAATATGTCGTACCTATATATATATATATATTAGAGCCGTCTCGGGTACCCGTTTGATACCCGGTACCTGGTATATCCGGTACCCAGCATATTTTTTGATACTTGGTACATGGAAAGCCAGACGAAAATCTTTACCGGTACCCGGCTTATAAATTAACCTAAAAAAAAATATATAATCTCTTTGCTTTTTCTCAGAATTTAAGAAACGCGGACACCTGTTTAAAAAATAGTTGAGCAGTTTGAATCACCACATGACAGATTATACTCTAGTTTTCTGCCGTAATTATGAGAATGTCAATTTTTGTATACAGTATATTATGCTACGAAGCGCATATTATCTTTTTTTCTCACAGTGGCCTCTAATGACGAAAATTACGATTCACTTCTTAGTTTTTATTATTTTAATTGGAAATACCCGGCTAATGTCGAGTGCTCGGTCAATAAAAATATCCGACCAAGTACCCGTTACCCGGTATAATTAATCAAAAATTACCCGATAAAATTTGCTGCTACCCGTAACAGCTCTAATAACATATATATATATATGTGTGTGTGTGTGTGTATACTAGGCGTATTTCTCGAATTTGGGAGGAATGTCGACTTCCTTAGACCACTATTTATCACGTCTGACACGTTTCTCTGTGTTTTTATTCGTTAGTCATACTACGTATAGTATATTTTGTATACGACTGTTTGTATGTACAACGTACGTATGTATGTGTGTATATATTATGTATATATATGTGTGTGTGTATGTGTGTGTTTGGTACATATTTTCCCACGACAAAACGTTTACGATTTAATTCTTAGTTTTTATTATTTTAATTGGAAATAACTGGCTAATGTCGAGTACTTTGTCAGTAAAAATACCCGACCAAGTACCCGGCAGGGTACCGGTTACCCGGTATAATTTATCAAAAATTACCCGATAAAATTTTCTACCCGTGACAGCTCTAATATATATATTATGTGTGTGTGTGTGTGTGTGTGTAAACTAGGCGTATTTCTCGAATTTGGGAGGAATGTCGACTTCCTTAGACCAATATTTATCATGTCTGACACGTCTCTCTGCGTTTTTATTCGTTAGTCATACTACGTATAGTATATTTTGTATACGACTGTCTATACGTATGTATGTGTGTATATATCATATATATATATATATGCAGTGGCGTAGCCAGGATTTTTCAAAGGGGGGGGGGGCCAATAAAAAAATTTTAAAAATCAAATTTTTATTTCATTGTTTATTGATAAACTTTTATTTAAAAATTATTA
>JAIPRL010004866.1:0-35338 GCA_025469235.1 Pemphigus obesinymphae | reverse complement strand
CTATAAATAGCCCAAAATTTCAAAAAAATTTCAAAAAACTTAATCAACGTAAATATATTACTAAATTAAATATTCGGTAAAAATTTCAAGATTATAAAGTCATTATTTTCGAAATTACGACGAAATTGAAATTCTTGATTTTACAAAATCGTATTTTTCGTAATTTTTTGGTAGTTTTTGCTTACGCATTAAAAAACTATTATGAAAATCGAAAAATGACCTCTTAAAAGTACCAACTAGATACAATTTGCTACCGGAAACAGGGTATGAGTGTAAAGATCGGAGCACTTCTTCTGGTAGTAAATTTGTTAACAGAGAAAAAAAAATAAAAAATCTGACTGTAAAAAATGACTGTAAAAGTCAAATTACTGAACACACTACACATATTCAAATATGGATTTTGCAGATAGATTTTACGGATAGGCATTGGTATTATATATATACCCAACACCTATATTATATACAATATATACCTATAATATATGTTTTATATTTGAAAGCAATACTAAATCATCAAATTTTTAAATAATAGATCTAATTCTAATTTTAAACTTCTATGAAAAGAAATAGCTCTTTAAAAGACCTATTTATAATTTTTAAAAAATAAAAATTGATTTTTTTACATAATATTATCAAATATATTTATTTAGAAATTTGTTTTTTTTATATGCTATGTCACTACAGACTTAAGTTGACCCATGTATAGAGAGGGAGGAAAAAGGGTAAGAAATTGCACAGAAATGTTGAATTTGACCTCGCAGATAAAACAAGAAGATAAGAAACATTCACCAAAAGTGCTAGTGATTTATGACCTCAAGAAATAACCTCTGGATGTTTAATTATTACGTGGCCCACAATAATAATAATACCCGTTGTATCTGAAGACTGCGCAATAAATACTTTTTTAAAAAGCCATTGATATTAGCTATTCATGAACTCTCGGGCCACAGGAGAGAGTGGCATCAATCAAGGTCTATGTTCGTGGGAAATTTATGTTGATAATATTTCATTACGCATTTGCAATGCCTGTATTTTCATTCGAATTATAGGTACTCCCGTACAACATTTTGTTATAATTATTACATACGAATAGTAATTATAATATTATATTTTTTAATTGCTATAGTCCAAATTGCTAATAATAATAATTAACCAAAGAATTGGACGATTTTATTTTATAAAACTGTTGCTTTAAAATATAATAATAATAAACAGAATAGAAAATACATAAGTGTATTGGATATAAGTATTTTCATATTTTCCCACGTTTGTTCATCATTTAATGTTTTACTGTTTTCGTTACACCATATCTATGTATATAAATTGTATATAATAAATAATTTGTTTAGTTTATCCAAGTAATAAATTGCAACAATATTTTAACCAATTTTAAAGACGAAAAATCTATACAAAAAGATCACACTATTACTTCATTTGACAATATTAATGATGATAACTTTCAATGTGTCACTAAATTTTCAAATTAACTTGAAATATTGATACCACTGCAGTCTGCAGCTGCTTACTACAGCTTAAGTGGTAATTTAAGAATCATCGATGCGTAATATGAAATACAATGTTACAAAAATAGTATAGATTGATAGATATGCAAGTCTATAAAGTATAATATATTTTATTTTATTTTACAATATCTATAAATTATTTCTTAATAAATTGAAAACATTTTCGTGAATCAAATTTTATTGTTCAAAATACAATACAAATCATTATATTTCGAGCAATAAAATTCAATAAAATCAATGAAATCTATTAATTATTAATATATATATATATTATTGTATATTAAAATATACATGATATACTCGTATCTACGACATATAAATTAATCGGCTTCTATAATGTGTTTCTCGTAGACACGATGTGATTCTAATTTTGTCTATATGAATGGGTTATAAATATATAATACATATTATTGGTTCGGGATAAACTTTATTTTTTCATCAATTAGGTACCTAATTTTTTCGTTTAATTTCATCGTTGTTTTATAATCTGGGGTCAATAAGTTCAATAAATATTTTTGGAAAAAGTTATTTCAACTTGAAATTAAAATAAAGATTTAACCTTTTGAAATTGTTGAATTTGGACTATCTATATTTTAGATAATTGGGAATAAGGAGACAATTAATCACATTAGTTAAACATGTAAAAAATAATTTGAACTATTTTTACACATTTTTTCCAATGTAAAATATGTTATATTTTATATATCTACTTGGGAGGAGGTGTATTAAGGACGCAACTATTTTGTAATCCTCGAGGATACCCCTACTGTATATTTCTCAATTCAACTACAACTGACCTTCTGCATAGTGTATCTATATATGTACAGTATATTTTATAATTATTTCATTTTACTATTAAATTCGTAAATAGAAAATAGTTTGTATTAATTAAAATAAGAAAACATTTATTTTAGGTCAAAATAGTGAAAAGAATAATCATACATTTAGAGGAGCATAAATAATGGCATCAAGTGCTTCCAAGTGGTTTTATTCATTACAATCTATAATATATGATCTGAGGTCGTATTATAACCCAGTAGAACCCTATACAATATCTCTTTATGGGCAATATTTTTGCTCATATAAGAATTCGCAATTTTCATTTTCGCTTTTTTTAATTTCTAGATTAGATTCTTACTTTTGTATTTTGTCCATATATCTATTTATTGTGTATAGTAAATTTAATTTTCCAAAGCGTAATTTGTATAACAATGGATAAAAATTTGTATTAAAAATTATAACCTTCAATAACATTTTCGTTTGAAAAAGATAACAATTATTTCACGATGTCTAGGCACCGTGTTCAAGAAGAAGATTTCTATTTATTTTCGTTTGCGTGGGAATTGTCGATATAAATAAAAATATTAATATTCGTATACGTGACGTCGTGACACAACGTAAGTATATATAGGTAGATAGGCTGCAGGTATATATATATATACCTGCACATCCTACGTACATTCTCACATTGTAAATAGAATGTGTCGAGTATAAAGCATTTCCGCGTACATATACCCGAAGCAGGCCACTTTTTAAAATATATATACGAGTACGTACCTTACGTTCTCTGTGTTCACATTAACACCTAGTCGTATCTAATCGGATACCCAAAACTCCCTGCAGGGTATCTTGAAATTAAAATTAAAACAGTATAATAGTATAGGTACTATATCAGGTACTAGGTCAGAAAGATAATTTCTATAAACATTTTAATGATTTGATAAGAAATAAACAACTATAAGTGTTCCATTATGTTAGTGATTACTCTGTTTTATTTCCGATATTATACACCAATACACCACACATATTATTGTATTACACATTTCGATACTTACAATCCATCTTTTCCATAATAGATTTATATGCACAAAATTAATATTCTTAAATAGTTGAACGGTGATATTAGTAAAAAATTAAAAATAATTGTATTTAATATTATTAAAATAGTAAATATTGATACATTTCACAAGTATCAATATTATTATTAAAATTATTGTCGTGTCAAAAATAATCATTATTCACTTATTAATTAATAATAAATATACATCATTTTTCATTTTTTGTCGTTTATTCCATCTTGATCATTTAAGAGGACGCTATACTAATAAAGTGTAAAAATACACTTTCAAAGTAATCTAAAAATTGTCTTATATCTGCAATACATTTTATTGTTGTGTAATCACGACATTTGTTCAAAAACTACTTATAGCATTCTGAATTCAGTTTGATAAAAATTATACAAGAGAAATAATTAATAAAATAAATAAAATAAGAACTTAAACTAAGACTAAGCATAGAGTTTTTGTTCGACAAATATATTATTTAAACATCTAAAACGTTTTAATAGAAAAACATCATAATTTGAAAAAATTATTTTAACTGAAAATATTCTCAATTCTCATCTATCATATTTTGTTTAAATTTTGAATCTACAATAACTAGAAGAGAAGTTATACTTACAGAAAATCAAGAACATGTTTTAATGTCGCTAAAATACATGTATAGAGTCCTCTTAAGTGCCATGGATTTACCTTTATTATGTACATAAAAATTTATTTGTTGAAAACATGGATTGGAAGAAATCATTAGATTGGAGTAATAAGAATGAACAGAGTAGATTTGGCCAAATCGTGTTTTTATCGTTTTTATGCAGGTACCTAATTATTCGGTTAATTTCTTTACGTGTTAAAATACTTTTAGAAAAATCAAAAAATTATCAACTAAATTCAATTTGCTACAGGAAAAAGGTACTCCATGTATTGTGTTCCGTAATCTTCGAACATATTTTATACTGAAATAACATATGTTGTCGAAATTGAAGTAGGTATTAAAAAAATGTGTGTATATCGCTTATTATGTATTTTTAATAAATACTTTATTAAAATTGTATATCTTAAAACATAAATTAACCTTTTCATGACGAAATAACTATTGAAAATTGCTAAGAATAGCCTAAAATTTGGAAATCATTTCGAATATTTTTTCGCGTTAACATATCGTACATATTATACTTAAATACATTTTATATGAAAATTTTAAGATTTTTATGAAAAATTTTTACAGAATTACAATGAAAAAACCTGGAAATCACCATTTTTGATTTTTACAAAATCGTGCTTTTACTGTTTTTCCTTAATTTTTGGTTGTTATTTCTTACCCATTTTTCGAAAAATTTAAAAATCTAAAAATGACTCCTTTAAAGTACCAACTAGATGTAATTTTCTGCAGGAATATTACTGCATGTAACAATGAGAACACTACTTATAATATAAATTGTAGATACAAACATGAAAAAAGAACTAAAAAAACACACCATTATTGTAGAACTAATAATGATGTGCTCCATTCCTCGTATCTCTCAGAATCTAAAATGTATCAATTACATAAAATTATTTTGTTGTTTTCTTTATTAGTAATCTATATTCAGAAGTATAAGATCCATTTGTATCGGAGTTTACATGTGATGATATGGAGTTAAAATAAAGTATAGGCTACGATATACGATATTTTAGTATAGGTACTCACATTTAGCGTAAAACAATACCATCACGCAGGAATTTCCATTGATTGTTTCATGGAAATTTGTTTCGTCCAGAGGTAGGATATGATACCCATTTGGTACGTCTTCCCATCCGGAGTTTTTAGTCATTGTGGTGGACGACGACACCGAATCGATATCATTCTGCACAAAATCCATTAGATATGAGTGTCAGGATAATCAGTTACACATAAAGAAAATAAAGTATCATAATTTAAACGTTGCATTAAAATATAAGCTCAAGATACTGAGGAGTTGAGTCGATCTTTTGCGAAAAATATAAAGAAATAAAAATAATATATATATAGTGATCAATATTTCATTTTAGAGAAATTTTTCATTTCGTGTGTAAAAGTATTAAAATATAGAATTAAAACCAAGATTTAGTTCATTTTAGGTCAAGAATTTTGGAATTAACTTTTAAAAACAAATGAAAACTTCTTATTTTTGGTATTTCCCCAATAAATGTTAGTTACTAAGGAAGATGAGGGCGTTAGAACCATGCTGACGTCAGCAATAATAAAAAAAATTAAAATATGTAAAATAAAATTCGATATATGTAACAAAATTTTTCATTTATTTTTAATTAATTCGTAATAAATTCAGAATTTTTTTTTTATTATTATTAAATAAACCAGGGTCGTCGGATATATGCTGACGTCATAAAGTAGGGGGTTTGACATTTGCTGACAATGCTGAAAAAGGGGAGGAGGAAATCTAAATAGGCCAAAAAATTGCTGAAATTGATGATTTGACAGAAACGATTTTAAATGTTCGATTTAAAAATACTTGAACCCTTCTTAGGTACCTACAAAAATGATGAGGTACTCATTTAAAATAGTATCCAAATCATTTAGTTACAATATAGAATAAACTAAAATTTAGTTTTACATACGACATTTATTACATACGTAGTCTTCAAAAAGAGTAACCTGCCTGTCCTCATATTAAATAATATGTATTTTGGCAGATTATACAATAAACTCTTAGGAACTTTAAATAGCTATTACAGAGGCAACGAGATTTTCATTTTTAAATGATTTTTGGTAACTAAAGTTCATTAGGAAACCATAAAAGTTAGTTTTTCATTTGATTTTTAAAAGATAAGATATAATACTCTTGACTTAAAAGATCGTTTTAAATCAAAAAGTTTAAAAATAATTTATTCAATATTGTAAAAATTGTATATCAGTTAAATAATTTTCTTTATTTCGAAAATGTTTATAAAAAAATTAATTTATATTTACTATATTTTCAACATAGTATTTTTAATAATCGATATTTGAATAAAAGAACGGTGTACTTGTATATCTTGTACTTGTATAGTTATTTATATATTTGGTTTTTTTTTCGATTCCTAGTTAGAGTCAAGAGATAATATAATATTTGCATTTTCGCCACTCTGAGTCATCATCTATACGATATTATTAATCCGTCTATTAGAAACCAGTTCCGGAATGTGTTTTACTTTCACAATTCATAAATTATTATTATATTCAACATTTAAAAATATGTTTGAGCATCTGATTTGATTTACCGACCAGATTATCCGATCGTTCTCGAGAGATCAAATACTGTGCGTCGTTTAAAAACGAAGAGATATTTGATGAACATCGGGGTGCCCAGAATATTAATTATGTTCGACGATATATCACTAATTAGATATTGTGTATTGTATGGAAGATTAAACATTTAAACCGAGATACTTAAAGCATATATTATAAAGAATCAATATAATACAATCGAAAATCGAACATTTAAAATCGTTTCTGTCAAATCATCAATTTCATCAATCCAATATATTTATGGATTTTTAAAATAATACACTATTTTTTTAAAGTTGTTTTAAGTGATATTTTTCTTTAATGTGATAAATTCCATTAATTATAACTGTAAATTGTAATATAGGTAGTATTTAGTCGATTATATTTCTAAATAAAATATAAAAGGAATTATTATTTTCAACTTTAATGTAGATATATATGTATTTTTTAATATTAATTTATATATATTTTTTAATTGAACTAAAGGATAAAACGTTCAATTTAATTTAATTATTAATTGATCACATTACATGTGATATCATGTATATTCATCATCATTGAGAATTTTAAAATATTAATAAACAAATGTATAGGCATTAACTAATTTTTACCATTAAATAACTAACTTGACGTATTTAAATTTTCATTGTATTAACTTCTAAATCATACAGTGAATTTTCAGAATCCCGGAGTCGTTCCATTAAGTTAACACTCGATCGAAATTCAAATAATTAGGCAATAAATAATATTCACTTAATATATAAAAATATAAAACTTGAACAAATCTATTACTATACATTTTAAATAATACATAGATTAATTTAAAAGATTCAAATTCTAATATACCTATTTAGTATAAAATTTAAAAAATTTTAATTAACTTTTTTTATTAAGATGATATTTTTTAATTTTTACTATAAGGAGTTTAGAAATTAATTAACGTAACTAATAATTAATTAGTAACTACTAGCTTTTAACTCAAGGCTATTATATTAATTAAATCTAAACTTAAGTTATTAATCTACTACACTAATCTAAGTTGATTTTGTTGAATAAATTGACCATCTTTATCTAATAAGATAATAATGTATAAGAATGCTATTATTATCTATTATTATTATGAAATAACAAATAACTGCTGATATATGAATATAGATAATGATAAATTATTTTATACTTATTGTAATTAAAATAAAAAATAAAAAACATTATATCCAGGTAAATTAATATTAACCTTGAACTAAATTTTCATTTTAGAATTTATTCAACAAGAGACAACAGTGTGTAACAGTGTATATTTAAATAAAAATTAATTATGTGTATTTTCCCTTTCGAATTAAAATTTTTCAAAGTACCTAGTCTAAATAGAATAGCAGTATCCAAATCATAAATATTCGTTTTGTATATAAAGTCATTATAGTCGTAAAAAATCATATTATATTTACATTGTTTAAAAAATATATATAATATAGGTACTTACCTATTTTATTTATTTTTGAAAACTAAATACCTAGTGAAATATATCATAATTCATAAATACAAATTGTCACATTATGATTTATAATAATAATTATGAGAACACTTTTTCAATTAAAAACTGCAAGAATATTATTTTTTCTATGTTAAGTATATATTAATAAACACCTAATTGTGCCACGCATTGAACTAATTTTGGAATAATTGTTTTATAGGTATACTATGCGTTTTAATTGGTATTTAAATATATTATATTTAATAAATTATAACCACAAATGCGAAAAACAAATTATGTACATGCGAATATTTTTTATTATTTCCTTCTTAACTTTCATATTTTTTTTTTTGTTAACTATATACACCTCCCACGCATTATTTTCTACTTGTTTATGTATTAAACGACACACGCAATAAACGTATTTTACGACGATCCAAAACTCGTATTCTAATTTAATATATATTTTAAAACGAATCACATAAAATTATAATTTTATTTTTCGAAAAATAAATCTTTACATCAAACCTCTTTTTGAATCGGATCGCCGTTTTCATCGTCGTCGTCATCGTCTTCAGTGGGCTTTTTCATCGTGGTAGCAATATTATTTGTATAAGGTTTTCACGTTTTATTCAAGTTTGATCTTAATATTCTTATTTGTTTGGATGTGATATTTCGTTTCGAAGTTTTATTTTTATTTTATAATCAAATTGTCACCGAGACAACGTATGATACCGAGTTTTAATTTTGAGAAAATAAAACGTACACTCCATAGTAATCAAAAACATGCAGTATAACGCAATTATATTAAATATATTTATATACCTTCCGTGATCTTATTTAACGCCATGTAGGTATTATATATAAATATATTTTACGCTGTATTATATAGTATGGTTGGCATAATATTCGCATATTTTTCTGGTAATATTGAGTCCTCTAATAAGTAAAAAGTAATATTATGAGCTTATATAGTCGATCAACTACTAACTCATCGATAGGTTTGCGAAGAAAATAATAATAATATATATTAAGTTTTAATGTCTAGTTGATTAAGACGGATCCGAGGAATGGTGCAGTAGACTCGCATAGCTGAATTTAGCTAAGTATATTTGATTAAACTTAAATGAACACAAAACAAATACGAGTATAATTTACATGAATTATTATGCAAAATAATAATAAGTGAATATTAATGGCAGTGGAAGAATAACGTGACAGATGTATCAGGCATTAATTTTTCATAAAAACTATTGAAATGTACCTACCTACTTGTAAATAACCAACTGAATTTGACTAATATTTTAAAATTATATTCATGATATTATTATTTGGATTTTAGTCCATCAAATTTCAATATAATCGAGCTCTTCTATTGACAATTTTTTTGATAATCCAATATTGGGAAATTATTGAAATTATAAACAATGCAGACTAATTTTTGAAAAAAATATTCTCTAAATACCAGGTTATCATACTAAATTACAGGTTTTAAATAACATTTTAAAATTTCTGATTTCTAAAAAAATCACTATGTACATTACCTATAGGATTCAACATCATGAAAATTGCAATACTTAATATAATATTAAATACCATTTTTAATATAAGTATTATTATTAATACCTAGTTATAGCTTTTTTGTCAAAATAAAAAATACCATTTAATTACACAATGTTAACAATGGAATATTTTATGTACAAATATATTTGTATATATATTAACAATTTATTTATTTAAATTTAAAATTATGTTTTTTGTATTCAAATCTCATCAAAATTTTACAAAAATACCTACCTACTGTTATTATATAAATTTTATTTTGCAATGTTTTCATCATTGTCACAATCTTCATAATCACTATAATATATTTACTATTACTACAATAGTAATTTTTTTATGAAAATATTATATAATTTATATCTATAAATACAAAAGAATTAAATCACATGTATACATTTATAAAAAATAAGAATATATAAAAAAAGAATATGTGCCAAGAGTGTTCAAAAAAAAAAAAATTATAAGTAAAAATCAGTTTCGACCGTAAATCATTATCAGGTTACAAATGAATAATAAAAAACCAAAGAAGGAATACAAAAAAATATAAAAATTAATAAACATAATACATAGAATATACTATTAATAAGAAACAAATTATTAAACGATGACTAGTAACATAGATATATTAAAACATCTGTTTGATAATTATGTACCGTTGACTATTGTATAATATTTATTGATAAGATATGATTATCTTTCAAATCAGTTTGTATACCTATTTAAAATATTATACCTATGATGGATATCTACATTGATTAGGTATACCTTGATTTGACGTATTCTGTAGTAAAAATGTTCATTAGGTTCCATTTTCAAGTTAAATTTTAATTTAATAATTAAACTGATCTAAATAAAAAATGTTGTAGTTGTAAATCTGTTTGTATTATAACGAACTAAATACAATACCAAAATCATATATACCTAGTTATAATTCTTATCATTACTAAAAATAATAATTTTAAAATGGATATATATAGGTAGTTACACTAAAATATACAATGGGACTGAAAGCGTTAAAATATTATCATATCAAAATACCAACCATCCATTCATTCTTAATGCACCTTCCTTATAAGTACGATCAGGAATAAAAACAGTTGTCTAATTTAATTCTGTATGGAATTGTATATAAATAATCGATTTTCTTTTGTGTATGTATTATAATAATATAACCTGTATGGTCATATCAATATGCAAATTAATGTCTTTATACCATTGAAGAGATATATCCATTCATATATATATATATATATGTACAATGTACATATATGTAAGTATTGTTAAAAGTAAATTAACTTTTAAGGATTATAATACTAATATACAGTATATATATAGTAGGTATATAATATACTTATACAGTACAAATCGAAATAGTTATTAAAATTTAATACAATATTTATATTTGTATACTTAATACTTATCCTCGGAGAAAGCAGTCGCAATAATATTACTTTATTTGGAATTGTTTTGCCTCCTTCCCATTACTAATGTATTAATGAGCCCGTTACGCATTACAAAATCAGGTAATGATATTTTTTGTCATTTACAAACATAGTGATATATTGTTTACATATAACACACATATGTAACTTATTATGAGTTATATATATATATCTCTATATTAGCGCAACCAATATTTTGATATTCTTAAATCATTTTTTGGCATTTTAGTTTTGTTTTATAAACTAACTTTAATATTATGTAGTGCTATTTAATACGAAAAATGTGTTTTTATTTTTTCGAGTAGTTTACTTATTAAAATAATTATATTATCATTGCTTACTTTATACTCATAAATACTACAAGAGTACAATATAATTCATTATAATATATGGCGTTGAATAGATTAGGTTTGTTGAATGGCGATGGTTATGAAATTTAAGCAAACAAATCACAATTATCTTAATATTATTCCTAACTACCCATCATAGACATGCATTATTTTATGTATATATAATATATATATATAGACCAAATTATTATCATGACGCTATAAACTTTGTGGGTAGTTGTCAATGATTTATACAAACATAATCAATATACCAAATTAATGTGTGCATTTACATATTTTCTAAAGTAATAATACAAGGTTTGAGTATTCTATATTTAACTATTTAAGTAAGAATAAGATTCTCTATAGTATCGAAGAAAAAATCATAAAAGAAAAGTAATAAAGTATCAATTTCCCCTACTATTAATTTCTTAACTAATTCGATTGCGGAACTTATAAAAATAAAAACAAATTATTAAATAAAAAAATCACTCTGACTTCGGAAACCTAAACTTAATTTAACAAGATTTTAAAAATAATGTACATATTATAAAATAGAGTACACCTGTTATTAGTATTGTTTCCAATGCATTAAATGTGGGTACATTAGACAACTAACATGAAATTATAAGTGTACAATTTTCAATTACCTACTGCAGTAATTAAATTTAAGGCCAACTTTATTACACTAATATTAAATTATTAATAATCAAGGAGTCTGCATGATTTTATCAAGGGGGTCGGGAACTATGTTTAATGTTTTAGAATTTCAGGCAAATATATGTACATGGTAAAAAAAAGTCTTGAATACACAACAACCATACCTCAAAGCATAATAATATGGACTAAAATGTTTACATGCGCGTTTGAATATAAGTAGATATTAAAAAAAATTATGGTACTCATTAATTTTTAAGAAAATCTAATTATGTAGAAAGCAAATTAACAGGTGGGCCTTTAACTGCAGTAGGTAATTAAAATTACATTGAAAATTTTTCATTTAGTTATCTTATTTACTATTTATGATATGGTTTAAGCATACCTACTGCAATAATTATAGTAGTTTAACATTAAGAGATAGCGGTATATGAGGAAGGTGGGAATATATTAAGAAGATACGGAAGATAGAGTTATGTGAAAGTATTGGACTAGGGTGGTCAACTCCAAAAAGTTGGGAGAGAAGGCGAAAGAGAAGAAGAATAAAAAGAAGAAGAAGAAGAAGATGTTATTAAAAAACTATTATAATATTTTCAGTAGATACATTTTGATATATTTATTATTTATTTGTGAAAACAATACATGTATTGCTTTTTGGTTGTACCAAAACATAAATACTACACAATATATATTTTTCGAAGAACAATATGAGACATCAATGAGTTGGTATATTTTTTAATTTCTCAAAATAGTGAAGTTTGTTTACTCTCCCCCCCCCCCAATATATAAATAAATAATAAAATAAATTACTAGGTGTAGAATTGATGATAACATAATACCAATATACTTATAACGCAAAGCTAGTGGTTATAATAATTATAATTATTATAGTGATTTACATGAAACGTACGTGTTTAGCTTTAAAATATAAAGCGTATTAGAGCAAAACGATATTCAAATGATCAATGAGATTTATAAACGTTAGTAAAATAGTGGCCATTGAATTGCTCTCAATTTTAGGTAAATATAAAATCGACCCTTGAATTGGCTCCCAAAACCGTAAAATAATATTATTTAACAAGAGGTTCTTAATGTACTCTGATTCGTGTATTCGTCGAATATTCACCATTTTTTATACTCTACGAATATTTATCAAATAGCCAAAAAAGTCCAATGACTTATATATTTATCGAAAATTTTTCATCAAGACTTTTTTAGATGTTAGATATATTTGTACAACCACTGTCACATTTCACAATAGTTGTATTTTGTTCGATATATTACTTACAATCGTAAATAGAATATTCTTGTATCTATTAGCTCTATAAAATATATGAACGTGATATCATAAACCAAGTGTTAGAATTAAGAATATACTAAACTTATTCAGTTATCGTGAGTGTGATTGACGTGAAGTGATCCAGGAAAAAACAAATTATTATTTTACTTTAAATAATTAATAATATTTTGGTAACCAATATATTTTTGAAAAAAATTTGGTGGGAGCCAATTCAAAGATACTTTTTAAAAGTAAAATATCGACAACCTATAAATTATATTCGGAGTAGGTACAGTGGATAATAATATTATCAATAACTGTAATACCTAGTTGTTTTTACAAATGATATATTATTCGCAAAGGAATAATTTAATCGGCGAATTTATTACGAAAAATGTCTATAACATACGAACCGATGAACACAAATGTTCACAACAAATAAATATAACAAATATTTCGTTACAAACCTACTGATCATAAATTTTCGGTTGAATTATAATATATTATCCTGACACGATGTGGATTTGAATCGGGTCTGTCATCACAAAACATTAAATAAATAGCGTATTTAAACGATATATTATACGAAAGTATATAATACTGAACAAACTGCAAACCTAGGGTTTAGGTTTAGCAGACCTAAGGCTTGTTTAAACAATTGTAAATATGAACAAATAAAAACCAATTTTCCATATAATATATTATAATTATTATATTATACTTATTTGTTATGTACCTACCTATATATTTTTACTCTTTCAAAAACAGTATATTAATGTAAAAGTACAATTGTTTGTAATTAATAATTAATTTAATTGACAATTGTTATGTCGCTATTATTGTTAATTACAATAAAAATTATATAAAAATATATATGCCTTTTCTGCCATCAATCAGTGGTGGCTCGTGGACTTTTAAAATGGGAGGGCGATTAAAAATTATCCATTTATGAAAAGCATAGAATACAAAATAATATTTATGTACTAATTTAAAAAGTATTTAATGAACCAAAATTAATACCATGTAGGAAAACAAAAATATAAATACGTTTTACAAAAACTGAAAATCACAAAATAATAAAACTTATACGTTAATACGTTATATAGGTATTTATATTTTTAACATCTATCTTTCATTTCACTAAACAGGTTTTCCAAGTTGTTTTATTTCAATTTTCTGTTGATACTGAATTTTTATTTACTATATTATAATAATATAGTATACATCAATAATAAAATAATAAATTAAATAAATAATAAAGAAATATAGAAATGTGCACGCGTCACGAACAAAATAAATACACGTCAACTTAATCCGTAGTGTTCCTCAGTCCACATGCATGTCGGGCGATTATTCGTATCGCTCAGGCAGCCGTATTATTACCGAATTCCTCCTCCTACGCTTTTCTGTTTTGATCATATTATAGTTATGACGGGCGATTTTCAACGTCGCCCTAACGCCGAGCGCGGTTCGATACTCGATAACAGCGCCGGTGAATAATAATAGGTACCTATTTCAACCGAGCTATTGTATACATATGTGTATATACATTTTTAAACTTCAATTATCTCGTAGTATTTTCATTACAATGGAAAACAATTTTTACTTCAAATTTTGAAAATGCATTACAATGTAAATATAAATAATTCTTAATATTTAAATTAATTTCTAACTTGTTAATAAGTAATTTGTTACAATTTTTGAGGAGGCGATCGCCCTATCGCCCCTACACACGAGCCGCTACTGCCACCAACCAATTAAAAATATACTTTAAAAACGAATAAACCCCTGAATAGGTACTTTTTTCAAAATTGTAATACTTTCACTTTCAATACATAAATAAATGACGTGATTCTGTTAAATGTTTATATTATCACAGACTATAATCTGAAACTTTTTCAGATTTACTCTGTGATATTATTATGTTATAATTATATTATTATTTTAATAATTTGTTATTTCAATTAGTAACTATAAGATGCACCTAAATTCTCAAGATAATTTAGTATTTTGAAAAATGTGTAGTCGTCATACTGTAAAATGTCTAAAGTTAACGTATAATCGGAATATTGTGAACATATCAATATTAGTTGAGAATTAAAAATCATATAATCATTTTTATCAAATACTTTAATGAAATTAAAATTAAAATCAAAAAAATCCCAAATATAAATGAAATAATGTGTAAATGTATATATTAAACATTTTAATGCATTTAAAGATGTTATTACTATGTATACTTGGGTACGTGCAAATTGAGATTGATGTTTGAGCGCATTGATGATTTAGTTGATAAGTATACACTGTACAGACTCAATTGAAGTTACCTATATGGTTATAAACAGAGACTTGGAAGTTTTAGAGTAGTTGCTGTTTAATACTCAATTTATGAATCATTACATAAATCCCTCAGATTTAGTGTTTCGAATTAATCTCGTATTCATCATTGTAATTTTATGGACTAATTGTATAGAGTAACTTATAAGCTTATAACTTATGTTGAGCATTAACATAATGATACATAACATATGAACAATTTAAACCATACGCCGAATTCAATATGTTTCCAATATTGATAATATGTTTATGAATTGTAATTGTTTTTGTGTGTGTTTATGTTATTTACTAGTGATTACTGATTAACATTAGGTACAGGATTAATAGGGCCCGGATGTTGATGCACTACAAAACCTATAAAAATTAATTTATGACCTAAAAAATACGAAAAATTCCTTAAAAAGTTTAATTTATAATCTAAAAACATTAAAAAAATACCTTTCAAATTCTTTTAAGTACATAAATTATATATTGTCATAGGTATAATATAATGTATTAAATTTATACCACATATATTTCTTATTTGCAGTTTTTCTCAAACTTGTATAATATACATTTTTAAAACTAAAACGTATGCACATGCAAATATTAAATTCAAGATGAGAAAGTATGTATTAGGTACCTACATAAAATAATGAAAAATTATAATAACAATAATATAGTTAACTCGTGATTTTTCTGTCGATTATTGAAAAATATTTTTAAAAAATGATCTAAAATTATAAAAAATTACCTTAAAATGTCAAAAAATGTCCTAAAAGATCTATTTAATCTTAAAAATGCTAAAAAAAGATGTAAAATGAAAATTAGTTATTTAGATTTGTATATTATTGAGTCACATTTTTAGCTAGAAATACATCACCTAAGACGTGTCAAAAAAAAAAAAAAAATTCTAAATGTATCAACATACGGGCCTTATTAGTTATTAATCAATATCTAATAATCCTGAAATAATTCTGAAGCAAACGAAGGATAGAAAAATCTAAAAACCGAAATTTATTATTATTATTATCTTTAACAATTTATAATATCAAACTAACCCAACCGTATTAAATGTAAAAAAAAATATTACGCAGTATATATACGAATCAGTAGGTATATATTATAATTATAGTCCTGAAACCACAATATTTGCATTTATTATTGATTTACATATTATTACCAACGATATTACTAATTAAATAATAATGCAATTTGAAAATGGAAAATTATACCTAATGTCCTCTGGTTACATTAGGGTAAATTCCGTCTAATTAACAATAATGCACATTGCACATGAGCAAATGCAAAGTCTACCTATATCTGTACACCGGTTGGCTGGCTTTCTACACAGTATCAAAATAAATAATAATACGAGTGAAATAATTTCCCGACAATGTTAATATATCGTTATTAAAAATTATTTTAATAGCGTTCGTATATTTAGCAGAATACAATAAGGGCAAAAAGCAACTTCTATTTATGAATACGACGTAGGTATGTATAATATTAAAAACACTTATATTTGATTAAATATATTTGAATACATTTACATATAAATAATAGTGTAGGTAGGTGTACCTATACTTTTCAAATGAACTTATCCTAAATATTTTAGATTCTGAGCAAAGCAAGGAATATATTTGGTTTGAAGATAATGTGTGTGTTTTTTATGTCAATATACATACATACATGTTTTTGGATAAAAGAAATTGAGTAGGAATTTCGGTGTAAAGAAATATAATTAATATAACACAGGATTCGAATTTTAACATTTAATTAATTTTTTTTTTTTTTTTTTTTTAATTGAACATTATGTAAGTAATTATAAAAAATATTTGAGAATGCAGTGAAATTAATAATCCCAAAAATAAAATTTTATTTATCTAAATAATAAGAATATTTTGTACTAAAAATTTACCCTGATACCTTCGTACGATTTTTTCGCTTATCGTTGGTAGTCTATATCATTGTACCGATATACACTTGAACGTATACCTAAATAATATAATATAATAATCATCATAGAATGATTGATGAATAGGTATAACAAAAATCGAACGCTCGAAACCATGGGTAAATAATAATTAATCGGTAACCATTGTTATAAAGTCTTTCTATTTGGAGTCTCCGTTTCAATATTACAATATACATTTTATAAACATATTTATATTTGACATATGAAAATATATAATCTCTGATTTATGATGGCTGAAAACAGATCGCTTTTAAGATTTACTCAAAGAGGATTTTATTTGTTAAACTCCATATTATATAATACAATATATTATATTATATGATCAAAATATATTATGTATTCTCAACATCATCGCTAAATTGTAATTAAATATAACTATACAATAATTTGAATACAACAAAAATATTGTTTGAATATTATTTTAATATAAACATACAAAATAATAAAAGATTTGTATAAATATAATTAACTACGTGTGAAATAAGCATGTATAAATATCTAATTTTGAATAATATTTTAACATTTAAAGGACCAGTGGTTTTAACATCAGTGAAATATGAATCCGTTGCATTCCACAAAAGACCTGTACGGGCCGGGAGCGTAAGGTGATAATACGCGCGCCAGGACACCAAAAACACTTCGCGCGCGCCCATTGCGTACTTATAAACTACAGACAGTGTGTGCGCCTGACCGGTGTGACCGTGAAAATAATATTATCTATGTCAAAACGGATGATGGTAGTGAGGGGTGCCACGTTGCAATTAATATTGCATATTCCCGGCCTGAACAGACCACTCCTTAATAATAAGTACAAAAAATATCAAATTAATATAACAAAATCAACAGTTTAATTCCAATAAATAAAATATTAAGTTCATATTCTTAAAAACATGAATATTGTCGTTTAAATTTCAAATTAAATCAAGAATAATTCCTTTTAGAGCACATTCTTAATAACTTTTATCATTTATATAGGTATATACTAATTTAATCTATATTATTGATAATTATAATAAGTTTATGTTTCAATTAATATTGCTATATTAACGTCAGATGTCAGTTATAAGATATTATCCTATCGACGTATATTTTATGAAGTTAAACGCATTCCACAATAATATGTTTGATTATCACTAACAAACTTGTTGTATAGTTGGTAGATACTTGTAACGTATACTTGGTTAAATCTGTCAATACCTTAAATTAATTAACGATATTTACTGAACAATAGATTCTCGTTGTTGTAAAATATTCCAATAATATCCAGGTATATTAAGTATAAAAAAAAAAACATTGTTTTATTATGACAATAAAAACAAAGGAAAACAATTATGTTATTTTAAGTTTTAACTTGTTCAGTAATCAATATGGTACCTATACAATAAAATGAGGTATTATACAAACTCATTTACATACAAATCTCTTCAATGAATTGTATTCGGCGTGTGCAATTGAATATCAAATAACATAATAATGTAGTATACATTTCAAATTTAAAACGAAAAATCTTTTTGGCCAAGAAGTTCACATTTCTAAAATAATTGCCTGTAATTTTTAATTGTAAACAATGCAGTAAACATTAATACAATAAATATATTTCTTCAATTGAATTTCAAAAGTTTTTAAAAAAATCAGTTCAACAGCTGAAAGGGTCCACGATGGAGGGGGGAGTCATGGTATGACGTTCGTTCCAAAAAGTCTTAGGTGACTATTGAATTATAGGTAGGTATATACTATATAATAGACTATACTTAAAATGAACTTTATATTTAAATAACTTTTAGGTACACGTATTTACGATTTTATTTAATATTTTTTATCATACACCGTATGTCCAATAAAAATATAGACGACATTATTGTATATTAGAAAATGTGTTCATATTACGCAGAATAATTTTTCTTTATTCCAACGGTACTATTAAATGCAATTTTGTAGTATTTTTTTGTGTTTCCACCTTTCATCACAATATATTCGTAATCCAATGTCAATCGCAATTGAAATTCATCGTTCACATCCCGACGAACAATTGAACATAATTCAATTTTATAATACGATTATCGTTCGCAAAATCGCGCCCTAATAAATTCGTCGATATTAATCCGTCACGAATTGTTATTTTTGTTGTTTTCTAAGATTTCTTCATTTACGAACGAGTTGGAAATGGTAGAAAATATAATTCCGGGCCAATCATTTCTACGACCCAATTTTGGCGCGGACGCAAACAATGACTCGTGGGAACACAATAATATAATAGTATATGCGGTAGCCGATGTGCGTAAGCCGACTGCATTTTTAATTGACATTGTGTAAAGACCAACGATATACCTGTATAATAAAATAGTATTTATAATGTTTAAAACTACGACCGCGGTCAACCAAAACGTTTATATTTCACGGATTATGGGTTTGCGTTATTTGCATTACTACGAGATCGTAATATACATTATATAATATACATATATTTGTATATACCTACACCAATATCAATTTAATACGGTCATATACACACGTCCCTGTAATCAACTCATACACACGTTAAACCTAACCTAACCTAACCTATGTTTATAAAAGGGAGTCAAAGATGGGACAGTGGGAATAGTCCTACTGGGCCGCATGCTTTTCAAGACCGCCGGGCTGAACCGTGTAAATTTATAAACTTTATACTAAAATAAAATAACATTGATCATCAAAATAAATATTTTTAGGCATATTATAATATGTTTATATTAAATAAACCTGATATAATAATTAATAATTTTGGTTTTTACGCGCAATCGTAATTCCTGAATACCGACGAATGATTATGCCACTGCGAGAGTACACGCTACGAACGCATATTGCCCAGGTGGCCATATTCAGACATACATTGTATGCTATATTAAATTGTATTATATTACATAATATGTCAAATTTACTTGATATTTTACGTTTAACGTTTTTCATTTTTTTTTTATTTAATTTGTAAATATGAGTTTTTTTTAATAAAAAAAATGGAGGAGCTGCCAAAAAAAAAAAAAAACTTAAATATATCTAGATTTTTAGATTTTTATTTTTCTTATATTTCTTAAAATTGCCTATTCAAAACCCTTTTTTTTTATTCCAAAAAATCGCAAGTGTTGTGGATGAAAATCCTGCACCAGATACATCTTTCTCATTAAAATGTATATTTATTTTTATTATAATTATAAATTAGTAGTTAAAATATACATTCAAAATATATTCTACCAACCAGCATTGATTATATTATATTACATAATAGTTTATGACTAGGGTGGAGGAATTGTAGCATTTCAGCATTTGCATACCTATTTGTTTTACATAGTCACAAAAAAACGAACCAAGATACCTATGTACATTTATTTTACATAAAAATACATATTTTGTGTTTTTTTTTTTTGTTTTATTATTACTTAAAAGCTAGTTCTAACTTAATATCTAAAATGTTTTCATTATAATAAAAATTTAATTTGATTTTTGTTAAATATAATTTATGTTTTTTCTCAACTTTTATAAATTATGGTTAAGTACCAGCTTCTTAACCTTTAAGACCAAGCTACTCGAATTTTAGTCTCAATATTAAATTTCTTATTTGTGGATGAAAGACTGCAAATGGTTAACATTTTCAAATGCACATATTTTACAATTTACAAATTTACAACACATTTACAATAATAATTTATATGTTGATATTTACGTATCTTTCAGTTTTATTTCTTTGTTAAAAATATCATTAAAAATGAATTTTAATACAATTACAAATATTCTTGCAAAAAAAATTCGTTCTTTTAAATTATTCATAAACTTTGTTTAAATTTAAATATCACTAAAAAAAGTTAGTAAATTAATAAATTATAAAGTAATTTTATGATAGGACATTTAATTTCGTAATAAGTAATTTTATGAATACGAAATTACCATGTTAATTTTTTTTTTAAATTCAAGAATATATAAACATGTTTATACTCATACAAAAGATTCCATTGTTAAATTATTATTCCTTGGATTAGGTACTTATCTATTGTTATATGTATTAAATTATAATTACAAGTTATTGACACTTTTATAATTTATAATTACAATGTAATTATTCAGACATGGAATTCATTAAAATTTAATCATTAACTTTTTTTTTTAATTAAATATTAGTATTTAATTATTATTAATTATTAATAGATTTATGTATTTACCAAAGATTTAATAAATTATAAATCAGAACGTAACCTTACAGACAGTGTATGACAGAGTGAGAGAAAGATGGAGGGAGATGGTAGCACTAGTCCTGAATAGACCGTTAAGCTGACGAAGAAGATGATATACCTACCTATATTCATTAATTAGGTAATCACATTTAGTTTATTTTATTTTTTTAATTATAGTTCTTTAAAATATTAAATATTATTATTAATAAAAAAAAAAAACAAAATTCAAAATGTAAATTAATTTATATTTAAAATGCTAAAAAAATATATAGATAAATACATAGTTATATGTGCATTTCAGTTAAGTATATATTTTTATCCTGTACACGGCAAGATGAAATAAAAATTTAGCTGGACAATATCTAAAAATATTTGTAGCATTAATCTATGGTACGTCATTATTTATACGTTTATTAAAGTAAATTTAATATTACCAACCATGGTAACCATGGAACACATCGGTGTTTTGCCACAGATACATTTAAAATTTTGATGATTTAATTTTTTGTTTAATCTTCAGCTATTATATTTTTATATAATTAATATTTTTAACCGTTTTATTGAAAAACTGTGTTATAAAATTTTCGTTTTTTCTTATCCTAAGTGAACATTTTATATTTTTAATTTGTAGATTAAATTTTGTTCATTTTAAAACTTCAACTTGGAAAAGAGCTCATTGCAGATGTAGCTGATAGTTACTAATTTACTAATTAGGTACATAAATTATCCGCTAATTTAATCATTTTTACAAGAATAGCAAATGTTATCTTACCTATATTATTCGTAAATACCATATAACGGCATAAATGCAGTTTAGTTAAAAAAAAGTAACATTGTTTTCAAAAATTAGTTTTTGGAATTTTATTTAAGTATTTTTTTATTCCAATAAGTCAGTTTTTGATTGTCAATTTTATTTTCGAAGTTATAAAAAAAAAATTCATTTACATCATTTTTTAAAAAGTGCAAAACTTTGTGAATATTAACTTTTTTTTAATTATACAAAATTTCTCTCAGAATAGTCTTTATATGATTTTTAAGATTTTAATTATTAAAATGTATATACATTACTAGTATATTTGTACTGACTATTTGTTTTAGAATACAAAGAATATATTATTTACAAAAAATATAAAAATATAAGTTGAGTACAAATATATACGTATATACAGAATACGTATGGGAAAATTATGGAATATTGCAGTTTTCTCTCTATCTGTTAAACACTTTTAAACTCTGATTTCAGATTATTATGTAGATTATAATATGCATATTTGAAGGTACTTTTCAAAATTCACTCTTGCTTTACGGATATAGAGGTATCAACTTTTGATTTTTTTTAAATTATAACGTTTGAAATTGTATATTTTGAATGTGCTATTTTTCCATAAAAGCTATTTTAAAATCGAGAAAACTATATTTAGGAGACGCCTTTTATTGTATTACACTTGCGTAGGTATTTATCATTGATAATCCGTCATTAAAGATTCTATATTACAGAGACGCATTATACACCACAGACACCTGCAGTGCCACTAAAAAGTCATTTTAGTCAACAATATTCGTACCTATACGTTAATCGTTATCAACATAATATACAATTTTTTTAATAATAAATTTATAATAAAAATAATTTAATTATGGTTTTTTGAAAATGTATTCTGATTTTGAAAATTACGAAACGAATCTTTTATTACTTTTAGAAACAAATAAAATACTGAATACTAATATTTAGGCACATATATTATACATGAAAAAATAAATAACTCTAACAAAAACATAATATGTTAATTTTAATTTGTATATTATACAACTACAAATTAACTTAATTACGTTTACACAACCTACATTCATTTTTTTTTCTACCAGAGCTAATCTTTTTCTTAAGTTCTGAATTATCAATAACCTTTTAATTACATTTTTGTGCACTAATCAATAATTGAAATGTGTACCTATAAGATAACTTAAATATCAAATACACATTTAAAGTTGTAAATAAAAATAAATGTAATTTTTAGAATAGAAAATAGTGTTTTATTAGTGCATTACCTACTAGGTTTTTAAAATTTTCATATTTGTATTTTTTTTTTAATTAACATTATTTCTTCTTCTAATTTCCTAATTGTAAACTATATATTATACCATAAACACTATTAAAACAACAAAGTTAAATCTATAATTATTTAAAATCGGTTATAAGTATATAATTTTACGAATAAATATAAATCAAATATCCGTTGGAAGTGTTCAAAAATTATTTGTTCTGGTAAAATAATAACAAATCTTAATGAACCGGTAAGTTTTATTATTACTATCTGTAATAGTACAAAGTGTTCACCATAAACATTTTGTAACTACCTGAAATTGTACAAAGTGTCAGCTATAAACATTTTGTGATTACATGAAATAGTACAAAATGTCCACTATAAAAATTTTATTCCTACCATAGTATAAACTGTTCGCGGTTTTAATATTTTCAACGTAACCGTACAGAATGTCCGTCAACCTAATGTGAAATACCAGGGCAATATGACACATCAGTGTTTTGATTAGAAATATTGTTATTTGATGGCCAAAGAGAGTCCTTATGTATGCATTATAGACTCCTTGAGATATTATTCCAAACATTGATAAGTTATATATATCTTATCAAAGAACTGATAAATAAAAATGTGTTGTTCGTGATAACGATTTTTTTTTATCATTTTATTAAATTAATTTTAAAATATAATAATACTTTTATTTAACATTTTTATCATCCTATGTTGTAGAAGAAAATATAAACAATGATCTAACTATATAATAAATTTGCCTACTAGTATTCTAAAAGTTTTTAAGACTAATAGTCTTAAAAAAATGTTTATAATATCGGGCAAAATGACATAATAATAGTATTTCGTTTTACCGAAGTTATAATTTATACATTATAGGTACCTATACTTACCTAGTACCTACCAATGCTTATTTAAATTGAAATTTAGATTTTTTTTAGAAACAATGGTATCAAATTATATTCGTAAAACTAAACGACAATCTTGGTCAGAAATGATGTATAAATATTGCTAAAATGTACCTTTACCTTTGATTAAAATACGTGATCATTATTTTAGTAGGTCATTAATGAATATTGTGTTATTAATAGGTAACAAATTTATTGTTAAATATCGTTACACATTATTTAATTTGTTAAACAAGTTAAACAACTAATAAATAATATTTGTATACATTTGAAAATAATATAATTTATGAAAGTAGGTATGTTATATTACCCGACCCTTCAGGGTAAAATGGCATAGTACATCATTTATAAAAAATTAAGTTTTTTGAAAAAATAATTCATTTTTTAGAAATTTGTTCATCTATATTTATTACGGGATATAAATAAGTATGTAGTTCAAGTTTCGGGTTTCAGCTTATATATTAACTTTCAAAAGTCGAGTTTAAAAAAGGGAATGTCATATTAAACCTGCAGTCTCCCCTACATATAATATTTATATTTAATTTTATTCAGTTATTCGTGATTTAAAAAAATATAATTTTATAAAAAATTTTTTATATAAATTCATCTAGATATATTTTTCAACACTGGCTGTAGTGTTGTAAAAAAAATTATGAAAAGTAATTAAATACCTACAACTTAAATACTAGTTTCAGAAATGTATTTGAGTAGGTACCTACTATAGATACTCAAATATTTTTTTTTTTGTATTT
The DNA here is from genome assembly GCA_025469235.1 of Pemphigus obesinymphae. NCBI lineage: Eukaryota > Metazoa > Arthropoda > Insecta > Hemiptera > Aphididae > Pemphigus > Pemphigus obesinymphae. The sequence goes on along the minus strand of JAIPRL010004866.1, from coordinate 9,788 downwards.
AAAGTATATTTTTTAAATCTCTACTCTTATTCTATAAAAAAAAATAGACCTAAAGAATATTTAAATGAATTTTTTATTGTGATTATTTATTAACACTGAAAAGTTATTTAAATACAATAAGTTAATTAAGATAAAAGTTCAAAAATTTAATAGAAGCGTTTAAATGTTTAAAATAATTCTCAAATACCATTTTTCCAAAGTACCGAGTGTTACTCAGACACCTATATGTTTGTCCATATAATATATTAAAATATGTACCTGTCCTATCCTATATCTATTATATTTAATAATAAATATTTAAATTACTTACTATATCATATTTTATAAAAATTCTTTTTAAAACAAAATATTATGTAGAATACATATGTATTTTGTTATTACTTTAAAAAGTATGACAAGATAAATACTAAGTACAAAAAGTATTCGACATAATAATATAATATAGTGTTTAGATTTTAGAATAAATATAGTAAGTACCTACATCAATATTAGTAGGTGCTTCGGGATAGAACTTATATTTTGTTTTATTTTTAAATAATCAATATCAAGAAATGAATTAAATTAAAACAATATATATTTATTCAAATAATATAATACATTGCAATAATATATCCATAGATATAATATTATACATGATATATCATATATGTATCCAAGTAATAATTTATTATGCAGACTGTTAGTATAGGTACTATATATAACTATAAATAAACCGTGTATGAGCATAAAATGATAATACTATAAAACTGTGACCCAATTTAGGTAACGATTCATTAATGTCACCTTGAAAAGTCCATGAAAATGTTAATAACTAAATTAAAAGTGTAAATCAGAGAAATAAAATGAACTATTATTGATATAAAAATTCCAATTGACTCGGAAAACACCAATAATAATAATAAATTATCCTGCATACTCGTTTCCAAATTGACCGAAATCAGTATTAAATATTAATGGGCTGCTTATAATATAGGAAAACCGACTTTTTATTATTATTAATATTGTTTATATCTAATAATAGTTTATATAGGTCGACGAATGCTTAGTATAGATACACGTCCATTTCATTTTTGTTTTAATATAATTTAGATATATACAATATACATGTATACATACATATAATTATAATGAATATAGTTATAGGTGACTAACCCGTGTAGATACAGTTTGAACAATAATACAACAAAAATATAAAACTGTTGACTGATATTCAACCCGATTGAGGTTACGATTTATTAATGGACTCCTTAATAAATAACATAACGCTATCCATACCCAATCACAGGACATTCAATGATTCAGCTATTGATTTAACAAACTTATATATCAAGATAATTTCTCCACAAGAGTATGATAGATAAATAGAAAACGATTCAATCTAACTGCAAGGTTTACGGTCTTTTTTTTTTATAAAAACAATAATAAATTTTAATATTTAATAATGTTAATATTTATAAATATTTTTCCAATACATTAAATGTAATAATTTATTTATTGCACGATTTAATTTTTAAATGGTAAACTATTTATCCCTTCACCGTTTATTGTGTTCTTCGTATTGTATGCCTATTAAAATATTTAGTTTCCATTTAATATTTTTCATATATTGTATATAATTTAAATTGTATGAGTGCCTTTCAGATGTTCATTATCATTTCATATACGTTTTTGATGTAACACAATATGAATTTAATTTATTGAAAAAATTTGAAAAACAAAACGTATAAAGTCGTTCATACACTATTATTCGAATGGCATGCGCTTCGTACGAATAGTCCTCATTCGGTTCTTATTTGACCGCAAACGATACATCGATTATTACTTAGGAAAACCGACTTAAGTTTTAGATATTGTTGTTATTTTCGGTAGGTACCTACTATTTTGCTCCGCATTATACTTCATGAATATTAAGACGAACGTTCACGTCTATTTTGTTATTATTTTAATTCAATTTATATGGAAATGACAGATAGATTGGTATCTGTCGAATTTATTTATTTTTCAAACGTGTTTTATAATTTAAGTTAATATACGGAATTCAGTATATAATATAAAAATATACAAAAACTAAAGAATTTATTACTCTATTTATAAGCAAAATAAAATAATATGCCTTGTGGCTCAAACAAATAAGTATAGTTTACATTTAGAACAGTTAAAAATATACCAAACATAATAATCTCATAAATATTATAATGCATTTATATTAATTCAATGTTTATATTTTTCTGAAGGGCAAACTAGTTGAAAATTTTTTCGTGTTAACTGTAATATTTCTATGGTGGTGGATACTTGAAAATATATCTAATAGGCCGGTTAATAGTTCTGGTTCAGTAGTTGTCTGTAAACACATAAATATATTTTAATGTGTTTTCGTGTCAAAAAAGTGTTTTTGGAGTTACTCTTAAAACTGGAAATCTATAACGTTTCTATAAAACCAAAAATAATTTTTGGAAAAATATCATAATTACAGTTACCTATGCAATGAATGTGATATGATCTAACAGATTAGAAGACCGATGTTTAGGCGATCTATATCTTTTTCCATTATTTTATTTCTGAATAATTATATTCTCGAATTTAACTACAGGCTACAGATAGCCTAAGATACTGTCTCTAATAAATAAATAAAACTCATTTAGATACAGATGATGAAAGTTGGTCCATTGTCCCTTCAGTCCTTGTACAGAATAGTATATATCTAATTATTATTTTTAATTTAAAAACAAAGATAAATTATGGCATTCCAAAGATGATTCTAAGTGAAGTTCATTATACCTAATACTATTAAAAATAAAAATTTAAAAATCGAAAAGACAAATTTATTTATTATCTTATTATTTCTCTGCATTTATAAAAAAAAATCCGTTATAAAAGGTAGTTTTTTTAAGCTTATTAAATAAATACTAAAAAAAATTTTAAAATTACGTCTTAAAAATACCAATCATAGAACCTATATATAACTATAAAAATAGATATTTATACCAAAAATCCTGTTCAACTCCTTATACCCCTAAAAATGTATACAGATTTACAGTAGAATCCGCTCAATGAGGACACTGCATAAAGGGGACAACCGCAATAGGAACTAATTGGCAGAGTCCCGAATGAATGTATTCATTTCAGGCAATTTTATTTCATTTATTCGGGACAAACCATCGGTTATAAGGGACATATAATAATCTATACATACCTATACTTTCTTATCAAAATTGTAATTATTTACTCTCTATGTCTCTATCATATTTTATACATATAATAATATTGTGTTGTAAGTAATTACAATTACCTACATATTTTACTTTTATTACTCATTTCTTTATTCTCCTACTACTCAATCAGAAATGTTTAGTGTATGCCAGAACTCACAAAGGGCGCAGTAATGTACCGGTGCTGGCTAACCGTACTGGCTGGCACGTACAAATATAATACTGGCTAATATACATAAACCAGTGCTGAAAAAATAATACTGATCATCAACTAGTGGCACAGTAATGGTAAACTACGGGCATTGATTTTATAATATTAACAAATGATGAAAGTATATTATAGCAGTAATCGTAATGAATAATCGATTGATAACAGCGCGGTTTAAATCTTCTGTTGGTATCACTGCCGGAAAATTTTAAATTTTCGATTTAGCCGACTGAAGAAACTTAGGGGGTGGGGGAATTTTCCCCCGCCCCTTGTAGTTTCGACCCTGGTGACACCTTGCAAGTGCAACTTCTTTTAACTCCTTTAGTTTCGTTTAAATATGTAAATACCTATTAATAAATTAATACACATGTAATAATATTTAAAGGTGTTGATCATGTTACATTTACCTACAAAGGCACCCGCAGATATATCAACCGGTGGTGAGAGGGAGGCAAGACCCATAATTTTGGGCCACGGGCCATTATAATTTATAATAAATATATTTTATACACCCTGTACAAAGATTGGCTCAAATAGTAGGTCACCCTTGCTTACTGCTTACCTACCATAAAACTGGATATTTTATCACCTAACTACATTTGTACCTTTCACCGACTTGTAAAAAAATTCTCGATGAGGAGGGGTGATATGTGCTTCCCTTGATTCCCTAATAGGCACCCATGGGTCGGGACTTGGCTATATAATATGTACACTAAAAATGATTTTAATTTCAGTTTAATGGTTTTTAATTATTTAATATATTCATTATTGGCCACTGTATTTGTGTGTAGTATTCAGTATTTGGGACTTATCTAGATAATTATTTAATTCTTATTATTTATATTATACTATATACTATTTATATTATATACTTATTATTTAATACTCATCTTATCTAGATACATTTTATGGATACATTTTTAAGTAATATACAGAAGTATTGATTTTTTGGCGAAAATATTCTCTTTACTCGAAATGTATGTATTTTTATGCAAAAACATGAGTGTTGTGTAATATATAGTGTGTATTTGTGTCTTTAAGTTTTATTATATTTTTGTTTGTCATTGTAACGTGATTGAATTCACTAAATAAATTATTATTCCTAAATTAAATAGTTAATGTATTTTATTATGATATATTATCTATAACCTAACTATTTCATAAGATTATGTAGTCTTATGACATATTGATAGTTTGAAAATGTTTGAAAAAAATGTACCTTTTTAAATTTTAATAATTCTTCTTATATTTTTTTGTGTTTATGTACTATTATTTAATGATATTAAAAACTTATATGAAATAAGGTTTAGGCTTTTAATTTTATATATTTAAATTGTTAAATTAAGATAATTGAAAATTGCAAACATTTTTTTATATAGAGTAGTATAGTGTATTAAAATATATTTCATTTTTGATTTTGTATTATTTTTAATTTTAATGTACTTAAATAAATTGTTATTATTTTATAATATATTATGCACTTTTTGGGTTAGTGATTTTAATAAAACATCTAATATTTAAAATATTATAGAAAAAAAATATCTTTCTTTATCTAGATAAAAATGAGTTTATCTTTTATCTTTATCTAGATGATTTTTTTCATGATATCTTTTATGGTTATCTAGATACATTTTTAGCTAACTAACTCCAACATTGATAGTATTTGTATATAGTTACATATATAGTATATATATATAATATATATATATGTTATAAACACTAAAATTGTTGAGCCGTAATGTTGCATGTGTAAATACATGTATCACAATTCATCACTGCATCTGGATCTACATGTGTATATGTGTATAATGGACTAATAAATATCTGGATAAATACAGTTTTAATTTAAAATATCCAATAAATTATAAACTGCTACAGTCGTATTTTAATCATATCTTGTTTTTAATAAATCGCCTTTTAAATATAAAATGAATGCACGTTTTCAATAGAAATTAGTATTAAAATGTGATGAAATATTTAAGATATAAAATTTTTTTAAACAATAATTAGATATTTATTAAAATTTATGAATAGGTACCTACTTCGTATTATCTAATTTAGAATATTTATAAACATTACAGTCATTAAACATAATAACAACATGCTTACAATTAATTGAATTATTATTCAATTGTTAATTACAACTCTATGCTATTGAATATCATTAATGCAAACTCATAATTTATAAAGCCGACAGTTCACATTTTCTTTAATTAGATCTTTTAAATGCAATACTTTCACGTTTGGTTCGGCAAATATTAAGGCCGTACACTCAATAATTTTTTTTAAACAAACAAATAAGGTCAACTTGTTCATTGACAAACAATGCTTTTATACTATTACAATTTTAAATTATTCAAATCTAAAAAGTTAAAATAGGTACCTATATAGAATATGGATTTTGGTAAATTAGAATAATTTACTTTTATTGTTATTATTATGTTTTGTCCAGAGTTTGGTTTTAGTATTTTATTAAGTATAGTATAAGTACATAGGTATATATAATATATATTTCTACATATTTTTGTTTACATTTTGAAACGTACAAAAGAATTTGTAAATTAATTAATGAAGTGTTATACCAGTGTTTTGATGAAGGGTGCTTACATAGAATGTAAATATATAACTTTTGAATTTATAGATAATATCAACAGGATATAGGAAAATGAATTATTTCATTTAAAATTTAAATTTAATTGTAGGTATATTTGTTTTTTAAATAGTATTATATACCGCGTAAATCCTATATAGGTATGCACGAGTAGTATATTATTATATTACATGAGTATAAACACGTTATACATTACAGTTACAATAACAAATCATTTTCATACTAAATGACATGAAAATGTTATTTAAATTACACTTAAGACATCGTATAGTATCTACGATTATTATTGTACTATAGAACACACAACACTGAATACATATACCTACTGAATTTACTCGATTTACTGAATAGAAAAACAAAAATAACAGACCTCAGACCTTTACCTATCATTACTGAATTCTTTATAAATATTCTTTGAAAGAAAATCTTACTTTACTACACTTTATTTAGTGAGAGGTGTAAAAAAAAATTTAATGAATGAACAAATTGAGGGATAATAATATAGCAACAATTGGGCTGATTATTACAACTGGAAAACTGAGATATACCATATTATTTTACATTAAATAACATCAAATTTCAAATGAATTATTCGTTTTATCATTGCTATAAATTTTATTTTTAATATTGTTTTTTTTTTTTTATATAACTGTAGAAATATAATTATATTTTAGTTGAAAGTCTTAAGTTTGGTTTTAATAAGGTCTAATGACAGAATATCTAATAACAACACATATATCTTCAATAGTTGAACTGGTCTGCTATTAAAAAATATCTATAATTAGTAGGTATACTATTAGGTCTAAAACCATTTTAGATTAACTAAAAAAAATTATAAAGGTATTCATTAATAATATTCGTATCTATTATTTATATATTTAAATATTTGTTTATATTAAGAATCATATTTATTGACAAACAACATTTAAAATATCCTAGGTCAATATCATATATAAAGGTGAGTCAATTGATTTAAAATCAGGTATGGGCTACATAGCAGACTTATCATATATGAAATGTTCCAACAACTCGATGACATATTATCTACTCGTATAACATATTATTTCATTCGTAATATTACATTTAGTGTATATAAACGTGTAGACAGTAATGTGAATATAGTCGTCCTGAACTTCAGAAAGAGAAAACGTCAAAGTGTATTTACATTTTGGAAATATTTTGTATTCCTATATATAACCATGTTTACTCAAATAATATTGTCAATATTAATTGTCCACTATAGATACCGCTGCCGAGTATATTTTATTTATATATTATTAAATTTCGAATATTTATTTGTATGGGTAGCAACTAATAAAACTACTATGCCAGTTAAAATTTGTTTCATTATGCCTCAGCAGTAGCGTTCGTGGGCTTTAAAAGTGGGAGGGCGATTACAAATTATTGATTTTTTAAAAGGATACAATATAATAATAATTATATATCAACCAATTTAAAAGGTATTTATTAAACCAAAATTAATACCATATAGAAAAACAAAAATATAAATACGTTTTACAAAAAAACGAAAATTACAAAATAATAAAATCAATTCTTATACGTTTTATACTCAAAATTTAACCGTCTATCTTTCATTTCACTAAACAGTTCTTCCAAGTTGTTTCATTTAAATTTTCTGTTAATATGTTACTTATCTACTATATCAGGGATGGGAAATTTAAAGTAACTAGAAGTCCAAATTTTGAAACTTAAAACGATTGCAGGCCAAATATAAAGTTGTATTTTTTATTATTATATGAAAAAAATTCATTAATATATATTTTATACCTATGATATAAACTAATATCTTAGTTTAATATTATATTTATTTTATTTATTTATTTATTTATTTGACGCTCAAAAGAGAAAAAAAGTGTACATAGAGTTGCTTAAAGAAAAAAATTTAACTTAAGAATAAATAATATAACAAATTATTAAAATAATATAATAGCTAATAAATATAGTATAAAAGTATTAAAATAATATAAAAACTATTAATATAATGAAATTAAAAATACTTTTAAATATGAAAAAAAAACATTTAGGTATATGTGAAAAATTTATTATTCAAAATTTAAACATAAATGCCGAAGTTTTAATTCATTATCAAAATATCAAAATAAATAAGTCAAAATTATCAAGTTTATTACAAGCTCGAAGCATACGACTTGTAGGTTGATTAAAACTAAAAGATTGTGTGTGGAATGATTCACAAAAGGTAATCTTAGATCTAGAGTAAAAAGTTGGAACCAACCAGCCTATTTCTTCAAGGATTTTAGGACAAATAATATTACCATTTAAAATTTTAGGAATAAATGATACATCATTAAATTTACGTGTGGAAGAAAGTGAGTGCATACCTAATTTCAAAGCAAGATCTTTTAAAGGACAATTTATCATAAACTTATAAGATACATATCTTAAGAAGTAGGATTGTATGTTATTTAAACGATTTATATGACCAAACTGAGATGGATTCCATATTATAGACCCATATTCTAGATTCAAACGTACCAAAGAACAATATAGAGTTTTTAAACATTGAATATTTTAAAATCTCAGCAATGATGTCTGATAAACCCTAACATGCTCATATCTTTATTATAAATAAATGAAATTTGTTCCTAAAAAGAAAGATCAGCATATAAAATGATACCAAGTCTTTAATGGAAATTACAAACTTAATCACTTCGTGATTTATTTATTAATAAAACATGATCAACCGAATCAAATGTTTTACTAAGGTTAGTATATATAGCGTCTACTTGTCCTTCTTTTTCCACAGTAGCAAATAAAATTGTAATATACTCTAACAAATTAGTACAAGTTGATTTGTGTGTCCGAAAGCCATGCTATTGTGAATACAGCTTTGAACATTTAACACGTGAGTTCCAAACACAATTTATAATTCCTATCTGCTGTTAACTTGTGAATTATCAGATCCAAAATATTGTAGTAAAAGCCGATAAGAAATAATGACATAATTGACGATTATTGTCTAATGATTGTTCCGTATTCGTACATTTTGTAACTTACAAATACTATAACACGCCGTGTACATTCACGGAATGCTTAGTTTAAAAATATTAATTTTTTCTGGGCAGAATTTACATGTACATTTTTTTACCTACATATTTTTCCTGGCGAATTTACATCTACCTTTTTTGACCTGTAAATTTTCGGGGTAGAATTTACTATAAACCTTATTATTACCTGATCGTTTCGGTCGAAATTTACAATTGCCTATAATAAGTCACATAATTTAATTTAAAATTATTTAACTGATGATATTAATTTACAAATATTTCATAAAAATTTTATATTATAAAATATATTTTGATTAAACATTACATAATTTTATTTAAAACCTTTTGGATTATTAAAACATTCGCATACCTATAGTTAGTGGCTTTGGGTTTGTCTGAAATAATGTCACTTTCCGGATATATTTCATTAAACATAATATAATTCATTTTAAATCTCAAACATATATTTATTGTATTTATTAAAATTTAATTTCTAAAAAAATTTAAATTTTAAATTAAATTTTTTGGAAAGGATTACCAAAAGTGTATATGAACATAATTGATGATATGTATGAAGGGGCGAGTACAAGAGTGAGAATTCTGTGTAGAGAAACTGAGGATTTTAGGGTCAGAGTAGGGGTACATCAGGGTTCAGCTTTGAGTCCTTACTTATTTTCCCTGGTAATGGATGAGATAACAAAGGATATACAGGGGGAGGTACCATGGTGTATGTT
>JAIPRL010004865.1:0-35348 GCA_025469235.1 Pemphigus obesinymphae | reverse complement strand
GTATACTACACCGAAGCTACGCTCAGAATCGTTTTATTGAATGCAATGATTTATCATTGCTTTCAAATTCAATACATCTACCAAAAGTACCCTGCCCAGTAGCGAAGTGCATCCACCAATACTGACACCCGACGAGCGAAGTGCTTCCACAACCTACTGACCGGCTTTTTTTTTAATATAATTATTCAAAATTATTTTCGTACATAGGTTTATAAAGAAAGTATACAGAAATGAAGAATATTTGTTTCGATTCGATTTAATCAATGTTGAGCCAGGTTTATGTAATATAAATAGCATTTATTTAAATAAAACGTATGGTTGGAGAATTATATCTGCTGCTAATCAATATCTACCAATTCACAGTTATGAAAGTAATATTTTAATTTGTATATATTTATATAATTATTTTAACAATATTTAACCTGCTGTTATTCCACGATTAAAGATGTAAAAGAAGTATTTATTGCAAATCACTTATTTTTTTATAACGGTTCGATATTACATTTGCATCCATATACATTATCATCGGGAATATATATTATATATTTTCAACTAACCTTAATGAATATTAAAACCAACTCAAAAACATCAAACACATACTACGTTAGTATATTATATCCATTTATACTTTCAAATGAATTATTTAATTTATGTTTGTATTATAAAATAAATAAATATGTTAATGTTAATTAATATTTTAATGCTTAAAAAGCATTTCATGAACATAAAGTTACAAAGATTAGTAGCAAAAATCACAGGAAATTCACCGATATATGCAGGGAATACTTTTTTGACATTGGATGCGTCACAATCATATAATCCAAATGAAAAAGACACCAAAAAATATTTGTTATATACATGGGAATGCAATAATATAAAAGACGATAATTGTAAACGAATTACGACAAAAGGTATTATTATATTTATTTACTGCGGTACACATAAAACTGTACACAATTTAAATTAATTTTCCGTTTCTTAATCTAATATTGGTATAAATTCAAGTATTTATTGGTGATAATTTGAGCATATTGAAACTAGGCTGAATAAAATGTATTAGTAACCATAAATTAAAACATTATTTTCTTCATCTTCTTTTCTAACTATTTGGTTTCGAACACCTTAATCTTCAACTTTTATATCATTTACACTACCCAATATAATATTTCAGTAATTATCCAATCATTTATTGTCCAGTTTTTCTCTTACTCTCCATAAATGTACGTACATTGCCTTTATCTTACTGTCTATGCTTCTTCCATTGTAATACATTCCAAAACTATCTCAATATTTTTTTCTTTCGAATTTCGTATACTATTGAAACCACTCTAAGTATTATTTACATAATCATTTTTTATATTGTAATATCTACTATCTAGTCAATTCTTTCAACCACCTTATCATTCACATTTTAGCAACATACATCTTCTACAGTTATATAATTTTAAACAGTGTGTTTTATCATGAAATATATACCTACCACTTAATATTTCAGTATTTTTCATTATACTTTAATTGAATTTAATGGGGATACCTAGTGATGTGTGCTTGCCAAAATATATCACTGGTAAAATATATTGTAGACCAAAATATTGCCAGTAAAATATAACGAAAATAATATTTCACAAATAAATAATATCTCCAGTAATATTTTAGAAAAATTATTTTTCACTAGTAATTAGTTAATCATTAATTGTAAACATTTTGTATTTATTAGTATAATGTTATTTAAAAAGAAAAAAATAGACCAAAAAATCCATTCTAGGTATTGCATATAAAATATACTTACATTAAGTACTAGTTTTTATTTTTCATTATTATATTTTCGTTAATTATTATATATTTTTATCATCTTTATCATTTATTTTTTCATTATATTACTTAATTATATTAAAATGTAATCAAGGATAAATATTTATTATTGTGGACGAGTTAAAGTTATATTAGAAAGTTAAGTTATAATTATCTTTTTGAATTAACTAGTTAATTATATATATATATATACTGTTAACTTATTAAATTGTCTAGTTTAAAAAATCTGGGAGTATGTTAATAACTTATATTCATAGTAGGTATACTAAAAAAATTATGTTTTACTTTAGATTAATTTTTGTTAGGTAAAAAGAATACAAAAAAATATGAAATATATTATTTAACAAATTATTTTAGGTATCTATTTATTTTTGTCTATAATTAAAAATGATAATTTTATCATATAAAAACCATTATTTACCTAATATAAAAATACATAACATGGATAAAAATGAAACCGTTTATATTATTGTTACTATATTTTCTACTGTTGATGCATTTTACTGGTAATTCAAAACAATTGAGGATATTGAAATTGGAAATTTTTATACATTCTAAATTGACTGATCTATATCATTTTTAAATTTAAAAAAAATCAATTATTTTTTAATTTTAATCTAACTTGATTTAACTTGTTAAATTTTGAATTAAAAATCTTGTATTTTTTTGAAAAATTGTTTTACCTTGAATGGGTTAATCAATTTTTTATTTTTTTTTTTACTAACAACTAGATAGAATAGATCGAATTTCTAAAAGTCATTTTGTCATAAAAACCATAATTAATCCAGTATTAAAAATATCTGATATTTAATTTATACGAAAAAAAAAAGGTTGTATTGCCCACGCACCTACTAAAATAGTTTAAAATTTTCCAAAAATATTGTTTTACTATCTTATCTTTCCCATCATATATAATTTAAATTCAAGATCATCCCACCGTTAAGTTTAGTCATCTATTTATACTATATATAGATTCATATATCAGTACCTAACTACTGTTTTAATTTACTTTTAAGTCTAATTAAGAGCCTATTTTATACAAAGTATCTGACAGTTCTCTCCACTTCATTCTACAATTAATAAGCCTGTATTTCATACCTTCGTAAGTACTATCTTACTTCTATAAAGTAGATTCTAAATATTAAATCTTTTAACCTTATCCAATTCATCACCATATATCATCATGACTTTTCCCATTAGCTCTGTATTTATTTTCTCAAATGAAGAAATTATTCAAATTGAATGTTTTATGCACAATATTATAGATTCTAAAATAGTTTTGATGAATCACTTGTTATATGACGTAACTGAATATATTTTTACATTAACACTGAGTGTAAACCATTTTTATAAAAAAAAAATTGGAAACCCTGGTGTGGGAGTAGCAACTATTATTATAAATTATCAAAAAACAGCATTAACACAGTCATCAAAGTCGCTAAAAACAACAATTGATATGTTAACATCATTACAACCATGGAATTTTGAAAAGGAATTAAGTATCGTGTAATTATATTATGTACACTTAATGAACACACACTATAATTTTTAATGAAATGTATACAATTGATATTGTTATAAATATACCAACGATATCATGATGGAATAGGGTTTGATTTTTGAAAAAAAGTCCGAAAATTTATTTTGAGTTTTTACACCGATTTCGGTTTCCTCGAATTATTAGAGTTATTTTGATCGTTAAAAAATTTTCTGCGTTAAAAATCATTAGAACATTACAGACATTTCTAGTCAAAAAATAATAAATAAATTGTTGACAATGAAAAATTAGGTGTTTAGGATAGGTATCTATATTATTATATTATATAACTGTAGAATATTAAAATTATTTTTATATGAATGGAATGATATATTTACGATATTAGATTAAATATAAAAGGCGATCAATATAATATTATGTGTGTATATTAGACAATCACACACCTGCAAGAGAACTACCCTTTTAACTGATTTCGGATGGCACCTATGGGTAGTGTTTTTGATGAAGTCAAAAGCCTGTTTCCGTATATTTAATAACAAAAGATCAAAATTACACATAATTCACTTTGATGTTTCATATTTAACGTTGTAAAATATGAATTAAATTTAAATTTTACGTACGTTGTACGTTATTAGACTTTGTCTAATATATTTTATTTTATCTTATATTGAATGTATACATATGACATACGTATTATAACTAATATATTGTAAAATTAATGTTCTATATTCCTTTTATCTCCAATAAAAGTTTATAACAATTAAGGTAAACTTGATTTTAGATGCATTACAAACTGTAATACATTATCAAATCCATCTAATGATTTGCATTTGGAGGCCAAAAATAATTTCATCAGTCAAGAATTTGAATGGTTCTACCAACAAATAAATGATACAAATATGATTCCAGCGAATAACATTAAAATAACAGATGTACCGAAATATATGCTAGTAGTGAAGAAAAATGTGTTAGAATATGGAACTACTTACATTTTTACTGTTAAATGTATGTTTGACTAGTATATATTATTTTTACATAAGGTGTTTAAGTTATTTAAACTAAATTATAAATGTTTACAATTAATACAATCATTACAATTATTATTATTTATAATTATTCTCATTCAGATTCATACAATTTTCATTCCAAATCTAACTTAATTTCAAAGTTTTTAATTCAAAATTATTTATGTTATAATTATTTTAATACAAAAAATGTATTAATATATTACATATACAGTGGAAGAATTAACAAATAATATTTCAATTACGACTATCTCGAGACCAGAAACACAGAATTGTACAATACAACCACAATTGGGTTTTGCAGGAGAAACTTTATTTACTATATCCTGCATTAATCTTAGAAATAAAATAAATGATAAAAATATTTTTGAATATTATCAGAAAAATAAAAATGACAATACAGCTCAGGGTAAAATGTTGAAAATTTAAATTTAAATAGAACTGTAATAATATTTCTAGTAATATATTAATATTATACTATTAATTGTGAATGTAATAGGAGTATTATTAGATCGAAGAAGTGGATCATTGACTGATTTCAAGTTAACCTCATCAAATAACATATCAGTAAATATAATAAATCCATATGGAGCATCTATACAAGTGTATTTAGTTGCTAACGTAAATAATATATTTGAATACATTTAATTATATTCGTTTGACTAAATAATTCACATACTTATAGATTTTGAAGTGTCATACATCTTTATTAGATAATTTATTCACACAAATAAAAAGAAACTTAAAAATAAAAGATACATCAAGTATTATTATATTAATTGTATTAATTTTGAATAAATTTTAAAATTTATTTATTTTTAATAATTCTTTTTATTTTATATTTTAGGAACAATAGCACTAATATCAATTGTGAGCGATATTTTTTATGAAAACCAAATTAATAAGTTCAAATTGTTGTTTGAAGCATTGGATAAGGTATATCTAACTGTTGCTACATCGTTTAGATAAAATATGTTTTAAATTTCAAGCATTAAGTTATGTAATTAACATCAAAAAAACTATATTATAATTTTATAATTTTTAGATACCAATAATCAGAAATTGTATTTTCTGTATTGATCAATTTATGTTGATTCTTCAAAAAGTTATTAAGGATTATTATGAAATAAATGATGGCGAAATTAAAAAAAATGAACTTTTAATAATTCCTAAACACTTGATTAGGGTTTCTGATTTATTATACGAATATATAAAAACTTCTGACGAAAATGACAGAATGAAAGAAATAGTTAAAATTGAACGTATAAAAAGGTAAATTATATTAAAAATTAAACATATCAGTTCTGTTTCTATTTCTATGTTATAATCATGATTTTAGAGAACTTAATAAACACACAAGCCTAGTAAAAGGATATATATTTAATATTAATGAAAATGCTAATGATCCTGAATTTGTAAGTCAATGTTTATGCATTTACTTTAGTATAGGTGTGGTCATGTTTGGTATGAATAATTAATTTTAAATTCAGGGATATCTAGTTTTGTTTAAATTTTTATATCTTGTTTTTTTTTTTACTGTTGAAGCCACTTTTTTACTATCTCTAATATATTCATCATTACTCATTCCTTATTTTATTTTCTCATCGTTCTTACTGTATCCATCTACCTTAACATTCTCGAATTTTTTATTTTCATTCTATATTCTAATTTCTTATCTACTGCTCAATATTTTAATCTATTCATGATATCCTCCATATGCAAATACTAATTTTAGAGATGACATAATATTGTTATATTGATGGCCATTTGCACCAGTTCTACTGAATATACTAAATATTTAAGTTACACTTAAAATTATTTATGTAATGATTAAAACTAAAAGTATATTGCACCAACAAAAAACTATTTTCTAAATTACCTTAAGTCAGACTTAAGTTAAGTAGATGTTTAACCGTGACTTATGTGGTTTAAGTCAAACTTATCTATAAATTCTTGATAATTTATGATTATTGATAACAAAAACAAAAACTGTTATTAAAAATTTGTTAATTTTAACACAATTTAAAATAAAATCGTGAAAATGGAAATAGTAAGTGTGAACGATTTTAACTCGATAACTCTTAAATCCATATTGAAAATGCAAACAAAATTAAATATATTGTAATATTGTGCCAACTGTAATTAAATAAATTATGTTGTAAGTTTGTGACAGTGAATATTGACAAATAAACATACATGAATATTGCGATTTGCGGGTAAAGATTATATTATAACAATAATAATTATGAATATTTTCAAATAATAATAATAGGTAAAATGATAATAGAAAATGTACTCATTGCAGTTGATAACCAATTGAAGAATTAACCTAAATCATGCCTTAGTAAGTTTTATTAATATTTATTGGTGCAACAAATTTCATGTTCTGCTTAAATTAAGTGATACTTAACATTAAGTATAACTTAAGTCTTACTTAGTAAGGGAAAACTTAAGTATCACATTGGTGCAAATGGCCATGAGACATGTAATGTTATAATTCAGTGCTATGTACATCATTGAGATGTTACAGGCCCGGTTGACTATCTCTACCTGTGAAGTTACTGTATGTGATATCTCAAATCAATTTTCTGCGATTCATCACCTAACAACTTGCATAGGCAGTTGTACAGCTTTTATAATTTTTGGCTCATAACACAATACGTACATAACGAAATAAAAAAAAGTTGGGAGGTGACCACCATCTATGTACACCTATACATATTATCATAAATATTTTTAGAAGATTTTACAGTTTTGAACTACCTAACTATTTTTACCTAGCGTTTCAATAACAGACGCGTTACTAATTGAGATACCTAATCAGTTAGAAGACTAGCAAAAATCTTTAAATATGTTCACAAGTATTATTCACGATGATGTGAAATTAATATTTTCTAATAGCTAAACCGTAATAGTTTATGTTAATGCATAAATTGGTTAATGTATGTTCTATTAAATATAATAGTGTATATATAATAATAAATTATAGCAATACTAGGTACTCTTCTGAAATAATTTTATTATATAGTAAAACATTAAATTTAATTAAATCTATACCTATATACTATATTGTATACAGATTTCATATATATATATAGAATATTACTATAATATACTGGTATAATATTCCACTTAAATACAATTTATATTTTTTAAATAGACAAATTTTTTCATACCTGATCGAATTATGTTATACTTATGTTAATCGAAAAACTGTTTTTAGGCCCGTTTCACACAGACGCGTATCAAAACGCGACTATCATTTGATGTTTACATGCACGCGAACCATACGCAAAACACGAAGTACCGCGTTTAAATATTATGATTTCGCTTCAGTATTAGGACGTCCAATGCACGCGTATTGTTCTTGAGCTGTAGTTTTAATTAAAAAAACAAATTTTTACACATAATTGTAAATAAAATTATCTGTGTTCTACTATCGTATTTTTTTTAAAAAAAAACAAACAATTTCAAAAAAGTTATATATTTTGTAAGAAATATTTTTTAAGAGATTTTTACAGATAGCATAACATCAGTTATACTTGCGATATCCAAAAAAAAAAAAGCGCATAATTTTGTTTACAATGTTATGTTAAAATTTAATTTCTTAATTACAACTACAGCCCGAAAAAAATTTTATCTCGCAAAACAGATTTGTAAACAAATATCATGATTAATAAAAAGTGATACTGACAAATATATATTTAATATTACTTTTATAATGTATTTAAATATTTTTAAATTATAATATTTGTATTTTTCTTAAAATTTCATTAAATTTTCCTATACAGAACCTCTTAAAAATTGTATATGTGTTGCCCTCTTCAGTGGTTCTGTATAGGCGAATATTATACAATTTAAGAAAAATAAAAATTAAATTAAATACAAATTTATGAAAATATACCTTTTTATTATCACGATATTTGTTTAAAATGAATATGTTTACGAATTTTTCATTTTCATCTACTTGAAAATAATATCAAAGAAAGATGAAATAAAAAATAAATCATAAAGAACAAAAATTATCTAGCGACCTACGTAACCGATTTTTGGTTTAATATGAGCATTTTTAAAATTTTATGAGCTGTAGAAAAATAAATTTTTTTAAATTTTTTGAATAACTATGAATCTTAAAAAAATGAATGTATCGAAAAAGGATATGTAGGATCACTTATGATGTTACTATCTATATTTTATAATGAATAAAAACTATTACCCAATGAATACTTTAAATTTAAATTAAATCAAATAAGTATTTTTTTTTTTATATTGTAAAAATAACAGTTCATATTACATACTTTGGGATTTTGTTATTTATATTATTGTTAAATGTTATATTTATTCTTAGTACTGAAATGTGATTAATCATATTTAAATCAAATTTAATTTATATTATAATTAATGAAATTTAATTTATTTAACAAATCTGTTAATATAAATATATATTAAATAATTTTTATCTATAATTATCGTTTATTATTTTTATACCCCATAACATTCATCTTGTGTCTACTAAATATATAAAAATAATTTATAATATAATAAAAAATGAGGTAGGTACTCTGTAATTAAATTGCAGAGAACAATTTTTTTTTGTGTAGATATTATAATTACGTATACCAAACACCAGGATAGCTGTATGATGTATTATTTTTTTAACATGATTGTTGTCTATCCATTATGTATATTCATCTATAGATTTGACCATGCCCGGCAGTGTTGTCGTGTAGACTTACAGGTACTCTACAATGTCATATAGCTGTAAATTTAACAAGATTATCAATTGTATATAGTAAATTTACTTAAAACCACTGCATGCGTGTATGTCAACACATATATCATTGGGCGTCATTTCGATAGGTGGATACACTTTAAAAAATACAAACGTGTTATTATAAAAAAATATTCTTTAATACTTCATAATACCATTTAAATTTAAATCATAGGTTATTTGAAGATTGAAAGTTCATATAGTTTTTACTAAATAAGGGAGAGGAGTATTTTAAAATAATGGAAAAATACATAGAATCAAATTTGAAGCCAATTTCACCTATTTCAATTATAATAAGTATACTAAAATATATAGGTACCTACTTTTCACATGTTGAAAGCGGTTGGACTTACATTCATGGGTTTCATTGTTACTTTGTGGAAATATTTGAAAGTCCGATTACTCCGATTACATACACAGCGGTGCACATATGTTGGAGCCGACTGGGCGAACCGAAAAAAATCTGTACGATATATTTTGGATTTCGGGGATCGGGTCCAAAACTGGTTTCGATTTTTTTCGGATTTTGAATTTTTTGTCCAAATCTGTTTGGAGTTTTGTCAAGGATTCCGTTTCCACTATCAGTATTTTTAATTTTGGAGTTCAATACTTAATTAAGAAATTTTTAGCGTTGTATATCTAAAACGATATTTAATTAATTATCATAGTAAGAAATTTAATGTAGTCACTGGGTCGGATTGTTATTTTGTAATGTGAAAAAGGATTTACTTTAATTATATTATAACAATAATTTGTTCTAATAGAGACGTCACATAAGGAAATACAAACGTTGTTACGATAAGACTTATACGGATTTAAAAAGCATTGTATAAACATAAATTTTTAATATTTTTAAAAGTTTTGAACCATATTTTTAATAATCCAACTTTAAAAATTAAAATTGAGATCTGAATTTTTACACCAGGTCTAATTGTCCTCTTTTCGGTCTTGTTGTCATATCTGGTCTAAATGTTTCTTCCGGCTTAATTATCACATTGATAGTGATAAAATTATGTCATTTGGGACAATTAGACCAAACGAAAACTAATAGGTGACAATTAGATCGGCTGGTCTATTTGTCCCAATATTCGGAAATTGAATTCGTTCACGTTCACGTTCAATCCGTAAAAAATTAATTCGTTCAAGTTCATGTTCAAATCTATTTAAAAAAAATACTTTCACATTTAAGCTCTTTAAAAAAAACGAACGTATTTATCTAGTCGACAGTCGTTAGTTATAATTGATCTCTTCTGCACAAAATATATATTTTTATTATATATTTTCCGAAATTACCTTTTCATATAAACTATCGTTTATATTTTATAACAATTCAGAATTTCATTTCTGAATATATGTACATATAATATATACTATATTCTGTAATTTTAATAAAAAAAAATTCTGTGCACAAATTATATATTTCTTAGTAATTGTTCAATATTATAGGTAGTATTTATTTCTATATTCTTAGATAATCACTATAACACAATATATCGACGATATTCTAAAAGTGATTGGACAAATCGATATCATTGATATGATGACCTACGAAAGAGAAATTACATGTGAAAATTCGAATATAAATAATTTGAAATCATGCGTAAACAAATATATCGAATTAAATATATATTATAAACTATAATAATAAATACAAAACATATACGTTCGATATACTTTTACAGATATTATTATCTGAGTGGATTATAAACAGAATATCTTCTCCGTCTAAATCGAATAATTTTTTGTTTGATACAATTGGAAAATCATTAGCGAAAGAACTTCTATCGAAAGATGCTGAATGGGGAATAACTGTGTGTATCTACATTATTAAAAACGGTTTAGTGGTTATCAGTGATGATTATAAATATTAAATAAATTTGTTTAGATTGTGAAAATTGAAAATAATTTATTAACACAAATAGTTAATAATGAGCCAGTGATCAATTTTCCAATTCTCTCATTACATATATTGCGTTTTGATCCATCAAATTTGAGAAATTTAATAACTAGCGGGTCATTTGAGAATCATATTGATATAAATTTTAAAATTGAGAAACCTATAAAAAAACAATACAAAATGCAAACAATTCGTTTTCCAGGAAAAAAGTGTACCAACCTTGAATTCGATATATCGATATTGGTATACAGAATAGATATGAACAATATTGGAAATTTATATGTTACATTAAGTGATTTAACACATGATTTACGTGTCAGTTATTCATATGAACTTAATTAATATCTAAAATAATAATTTTAAACGTTTCTAATCGTGTTTATAGTTTACGTGGTTAAGAGGTACAAGACCAGATACTGAAGTAATGAACAACGAAAATTATACAGAAATATTAACAGCTGGTAAAAATTACGAGTTCACGTTGAAATCATTGAATAAATATAAGGACAATATACATTATATCGGTGTACTATTTAATAAGGTAAGTATACTGTTTGAATTTTTCTAAATATTTAAATTTAAGTACTACATTTATATTATAATATTGTTAACAAAAATTACATATTTGAACAAGTTATACTTGTTCAAATATGAACAAGTATACAAGTATATGAGTTATACTATATGTCTACTATACAAGTTTGCTGAATTCCGGGTATCTATACGTATTTTTTTTAGTAAATGTATTAATAAATAAAAAAAATAAATTAGGCATAATAACTTTAGTTTACAAGTAGACACAAGGCACAACACAAATTAAACATTTACCAAAATAATTGGTTTATAATAATATTTAAATAATTACAAAAAAGTATTATATTTCAATTTTATTTCAGGACGACCGAGACACAACACTGGGTGAAATGTTTACCGTCAATTTCTCATTGTCTATGTATAATATACAGTGCTTATATTGGACTGGAGAAAAATGGGTAGCAGATGATATAATAGTAAAAATTTATAAAACATCACAAATAGATGTGTTTTACGCATATTATGCTCTGTATAGGTTGGTCCAAAAACTAGTGATAATAATCTTCACTGTCAAACCAACCACATGTCATTATTTAGTGGCTTGTTATCAACTTTAAATTATCCTGAAAACGAACTCGAAGACGTTTTTCATAGTCATACAACTTTAAATAATATAACTTGTATAGTTGTGGTTGGATCGGTGTTTTTAATGTATTTAGTATTTTTAGTTTGGTCAAGAGCTCAAGATAAAAAAGATTTTGCCAGAGTAATTATTTTAATCAATGATACAACTAACTAAATGTCCAATTGATAAAAAACATGTTGAATTACAGAGTAAAATTATAATCCTTCACGACAATTATCCAGGAGAAGATGAAGTGTATTTAGTAACTGTGCATACCGGAAATTTAACTGGAGCTGGAACTACTGCTAATGTGTGCATACAATTACACGGGGATAACAGCACAAGTCGGGTGAATTAAAAACTAAAACAAATACTTCTAATAATTAAATACCGTTTTTTCTTCTAGTAATAACTGATGTTTATATTCTGTTAAAATTACCTCAGGTTCATTGGTTATATAGTCCTGATTATGAGGTGTTGCAGCGTTTTAATGACGATTGGTTTATTGTTTTCACCCCAAAAACGCTCGGTAATCTAAAGTATATTCATATTTGGCATGACTCTTATGGGAATAAGCCCATGTGGTATTGTCAACACGTTGAAGTTATCTGCATACGCGAAAATAAGAAATATAATTTTAAAATAGAACGATGGTTTTCGATTTTGCCTAATGTTGAATATTCTGATCACATTATTTTACGAGAAATATCTCACGATTGGGTAATAGAAACTAAAGATGTCATAGAAATGGTTGTACGGGATGGATATTCGTGGCCAAGTTTATTTTTATGGTAATTAAATGATTAAGTAATGTGAATAAACTTGTTAGAATTAATTAATATCACTAATTGAATTACAACACCAATTATACTTAGCCTTAAAATTATTAGTTAAAGTATACATGTCACAAATAACGTCTTGATTAGGTTATAAAAATAGTATTTTTGCAAACATCTTTAGATACCTTAATAGCATAAATAGTCTCTCCTGGAACGGTTTTGGGACGGTATATTGTAATGCGCCAATCGTCTTAGACCTTGAAATTTAACCATGGATCATCCCGAAAGGTCATATATTGACTAACTACAGACACTCTATTCTCCGAGTTTGGACCGTATTTCTGACATTCCTATGGACATAAAATATGATCCATTAACCCTATTTATGTAACCTGTTATGGTAGTTCGGGTGCCTGACGATATAAGTCACATCTATTAGACGGGTAACTTTTGTTTCTGATAAGAACTCTCCGTTGGAAACTAATTTAACAATAAGGAAGAAGTAATCGCGACGATTTTTACTTTTAGAGTAATTTACAACATTTCGTTAATTGAGTCCGGTACTGATATCAAAAAACTACATTTAAACTATTACAATATTTAAACAAAATGCATTGTATGTATGTTGTAAATTGAGGTATACGATTGGATAGTTACAGTTAGTCCTTATCCTTATACTCTCAATTTAAATATATTTCTATATAAATATTATAAAACTTCGAGTAATAACAGTAAATATATTTTTTTTATCGACATATAGTCATCCAAGGTCTTTACTAACACGGTGTCAACGATTAAGTAAATTGATATGCAGAATGTTTATTTTGATGGCTTTAGATTTATTATTTTTCGAAATCGATTTGGGTAATTAAGAATATTAAAAAGTAAATGTTATAATGGTAAAATAATTTATATATTATTTTACACAATACGTTATATTCAGGTGATACAAATGATGATGAAAGTGATGTATATTATGTGACAGCTTATTCAATCTTTATTTCAATAGAAAGCTCTGTAATACAAGCAATAATCACGCTGTCTATTTCTTATTGTTTTAGGTAAATATTTATAATAATAATAATAATTGTAACTGGATAACGTTAAATTGCACTCGGATAAAAATCGTTATATTTGGTTAATTTTAAATCAAATTGTTTATATATTTTATTCAATACTGACGAACATTTTATTTTATTTTATTATTATGACAGACAAATCCAATTTAACAATATTTAATAACAATAAGATGATACGGTATATAATGCAGACAATAAAAGGAAAAAATAAATTTAAAATATTATATAAATAGAAATGATTAATGGACAATTAATAAAATAGTGAGAAATCAGGATCGATATTTGCAGAGTGAGGAAGGCGTACCATGGGGGCATTTAAAAGAAAATTGGATGTTAAGTGAGGAATCTGAAAGGGAGCGCAAGATCGAGTGTGATGTTAAGGGATACGGAAGTTTATAACTGAAAGTAGAGAAGGGGAATCAATTTGATTAGATAAGAGTTTGGAAAGAAATAGAAGATTTGTCTGATGCCTTCGATTTGCAAGACTAGATATCCCTAACGCAGTCAAGACGGTAGTATAATCATGAGAGGGACAAGGAATGTTGAGTCGTAAAGCGACCATGCGAAGGAATTTTCTTTGGACCCGCTCGATCATGTTGCTAGCAACAGATGTATTGCGATCCCAGAGGACAGAGCCGTACTCAAAAATGGGGCGAATAAGTAAACAATAAAGTGATTTAAGTGGAGTTTGGAGGTGAAAATCTTGGAATATACGACTAAAAAAGCCGAGGAGTTTAAGTGCTTCGCAGCAGGCTACTTCAATATGAAGCAAAGGGCAGAGATTTTTTGTGATAGTGAACCCAAGGTCACAAATGGAGTTACCGGTGGATTTAATTGGAATAGCATTAATGGAATAAGGGAAAGTGATGGATATTGAGAGATAGACCGAGAGATTCACCCCAGGTTTTAATTTTAATTTTTTTTAAATTTAATTTAATTTATAATTTTAATTTTAACACAGCTTTAAATTTAATTTTAAAATATTTATCCATAATGACATCGATACAGGTAATAAGGTACTAAAATATAATATTTTAATAATCATATAATATTTAGTGAAACCTATATTGATATAATTTAAATACATTGTTTTTTTTTTTTTTTATTATTAGATAACATAATATTATTATTAATATATTAAATTTGAATAACAGAAATATTATATTCCAAATATAAAATCAAATCTGTAATTTGATTGGATTGAAATGTTGACATAAATGTAATGTTCATAATGTCATGTTTCCTAGTGCAAATGGAATATAATCATATTTTGTCCAGATTGTAATAATTATTCTAACATAAAAATTGTATGATTCAAATAATATCTAATTATACTCATGTAAAATGTGCAATTCAACAATATCCAGGATAATGACATTACACATTTTATAATATATATAATATTATAAACAATTTACTGACCGAGTACACTATTATGGGCATTGATTTTTTTATAATATGATTGCGTGTATTTCGGCGGGACAATAGAACATTAAATATTCAAGAAAAAATATATATAAATTTGTGCATATAAAAAATTAATAAGTTTTTTTTTCTGAGCTTAGCTATAAATGTATTGGTTTTATTTAAATTTAAACTTTTTTTTTAAATGTATGTACCTATACAACATGGATATATTTATTAAATGTTTAATATATAAATATATGAAAGAAAATAGCAAAAGTTTAATAAATATATAGTTTTCATTTATAAAATATTGTTAAATATTTATACAATGTTTTATAAATCTATTTTAAATTAAAAATATTTATCCATGCAATATATACAATTAACATTTACAAAATAATTAAAAAAAAATTTAAAAAAACTTGCAAACTATAATTTTCATACTTTTATGAATAGGTCCATCTCTCAGTAGATAGCAGACGATGTAAATTTTGCAATAAATTTATTATCCTATCCTGGGGTTCTAACATGCCTACATAAGCATCAAAAATAAACGCATTAGTAACTGAGCTGCTATCTATTGATGTATGTGTCAATGGAATATCGGTTATATATAATAATGTGTATGTATAATATTATATAGGTAGGTGGGCAAATATAAATGTTAAGTCCTAAATTATTCTCAAATCTACTTTTTAGTAGAAAGCTGAAATTTTAAATAAAAAAAATCAGCCGTTTACTTGAGTTCTAAAAATTAAAGTATTTTATTTAAATTATTTTTTCATATTTATTTAACTATGAATTATAATTTGGAATTGCATTTTATAATTTTCAATTAGAAAAAATAATAATTAAATATTTAAGAGTAGTAAATAAATGTTTTGTTTAAAATATAAAAACTGAAATATTTATTCAATATTTAAAATTTAAATATTTGAATTCCAATTAAATTCCAATACTTATTACAATACAATGATTATCATTAGAAAATGCTGTGTGGGTATATTTTGGTAGGCGTTTATGATATACAATTTGTCCTAGTTGGTACCAATTTTATTGAGGTCATATTTTGACTTTCCAAGTAGTATTTAAAATAATAATGGAAAACTACCTTTACTTTTTATAATGAAAATATTATGGAATTTTTTAAAAAATTATAAAATAACAAATATAGTAGACTAGTCATGGTTACTGACCATATAATTGATAGAATATAGTATATTTGATAACAACCAAAAAAAAAAAAAAACTTATTATAAGTAGGAAAATTAGATTACCAGAAATTTAAAATGTACACCAAGTATTTAGAACAGCACTGTATTTATTGATGTCGTATTTTTATTAGTAATGTAAATGGTAATATAAATACTTATGTTATTTAGTTATAGGTATATGTTTATTGAGTACCTTCACTCAGAATCGTTTTATTGAAAGAAATTATTTATCACGGCATATCAATTCAATACCTATACCACAAGTATCCTACTCAACGAGCAAAGTTTTTTCACCTTCTAATATAAGTGACTTTAAATAATAAATTATACATATTGTGAGGTGAGAACAGAAAAGTCTTATACTTGATTTATGCATTTTTTTCAGGGGAGGGTTTTTAAAATTTAATGATTGATTTTTTTTATCACTGCATCCTTTGGGAATGAAAATAATATAAATAAATGTTAAAAAATCTAATTTATCAGAATATCATTATATAAATGTAGAATAGTAACATTGAGTTAAATTAATCAAAAACCATAACACTTGTATATACTGACAATAATTAATGGTTGCACGATAGACATTTTGTGTTCTCAGTCGTAATCACAGAATATAATTTTGTGATATAAAATATTGTTAGAGTGATTCCAATAGACTATAATAATGATAAAACATTCCATTGTGTTTAACTCTTGTTTATTGTATCAGTGATATAATGTTATATACATACAACTGTTTTGTTCTAACCAAATTGTATATTCTTTCACATAGAAATATTTTGAATTGACTATAATCTTTAAAAACAAAAAATTCCTATCAACTCGTACAAAAAATAATACATTTGTAAGTTTTTATTACACAGATCTATTAAATTTTTTTAATTTTTTTATTAATATTACTTAAGATTACCAATGTAAACTTAAAATATAGACCATTCGTATAATATGTGAATTATTGGAAAAACCGTTTTTGAAAAATTCAGACATAAAATGTTTTTGTTCTCATCCCACGATATACACAACAGAATTATACCTTCGCTGTATTTAATTTAACTTTTTACTTACTTAGTGGGATTTTATAGAAAATCAGGGTTTTTTTTCATGATTAAACTGTGTATGTGAGTGTTGCGTGGGAGTGACTCAGTTCAGTTTACAGGTAAAATATTACCTAGTACATATTTAAGAATTCAACTATCAGCGCTACATTCAATTATTTTCGTATACAATCGTATTATACAAAACCACCCAAATCGACTATTTGTAAAACTATGTTTAAAATTACATATTTATTTCAGGAAAAGTGTGAAATATGAAGTCACAGATAATCAATCTATACTGGAAATAAAAAAAAATGAAAAATTAAAAGGTACCTATATCAGATGAATATTAATAATATATACAGCTTGAAAATGTGTACTATACCATTCCCATCTAATATATTATTATTATACACTTACTTCAATAATTTTAAAATATAAATTTACAAATAATAATATATACTGTATAATGTATTAAATAAAATAAAATCTACTCGTGTATTGGATATAAACGTTAAAGTTGAATAAATTTTGTCTGTTATTTTTAAATCTGGTCATAAACTAAATGGGATTGACAGCTTGAGTTTTACTCAAAAAATTGATAATACTTACAAATAAGTCCACTTTTAAGATTAGTAATACTGTATTATTTTAATGATTTGGATCAAAGTTCTTTAATTTGAACATTTTTGAATATTCAAAACATTCTTTATTTAAGATATGTTGGAAATATAAATTTTATATTTTTGATAAAATACATTAGAAAAGGTAATATAGTTTTTGAAAATTCTATAAGTTTCTTATATATTATACACTTATATTAGTATATTAAACTCGGAATATGTTTGAAAATTTATTTTTTAAATAACATTCATGATTCTTTTTTATTCATGTTTATACGTTTTCATGATATGATATTCTTCATCATAATTATCATCATCATCATCATCATCATCATCATCATCATCATCATCATCATCATCATCATCATCATCATCGTCCTTCTTCTTCTTCTTCTTTTTATTCTTCTCTATACTTTTCTCACGTCACTCACTATAACCCTGACCAATATTATGGTTGTCTTCTCACCATCAAAACAACTTATCTTACTGCCTCAGTTACTGCCCTCCATAATATTTGTCCGATCTATCTTAATCTGTTCTCCCTCATTTTGTCATCTACTAATCTATTGTTATACTGCCTTTTATATACTCATTCCTTATTTTGTCTTCTCTAGTAACTCCAATCATCTACCTTAACAATGTCATCTTTTTTTTTTGTTTCAAATTTGTCTTAATTCTTACCTTTTATCTGTTATATTTTCTAATAGGTAAATATTCTAGTAGGTGCTAAATTGTATCCCTCTATAATTTTCACATCCCTGTACATCTCATTTAGCCTTAAATTGTTTTACCATACAACTTTCTAAATACGTTTCTGGAATTTTCCTTTCAATAATTACCTTATTATAGTACTCTGCCAGTCATTCTATACCTAAACTTCCTAATCATTTCCATATGTCTACTGGTAATTTAAACGGTGCATCAAAAATTACGAGCACCGAGTCTTAAATAAGTGTACTCAGTATATGTGGTTTGTAATCAAATGAATTTATTGTATACTATTCTGCAAATAAAGGTTTGGAATATGTATGGATATAAGAGATTGAGACAATATGGATGTCTTCCGGTGTGGTCATATACTCCGGCATCTATATATATCATTGCCTAGGTTTTCATTCATGTCCACACCAATTTATGACAATATCCTCAATTCCTTGTACTGTGTGCATTTACATAAATCCTCTCTTCCCAGAATTTTTTTTCTAGATATCCTCACATCCCACTTGTGGATCATATCCACTTACTATATTCAAGACCTTATTTTTCTCCCCACAATTATTACCCTATAATTTTTTCTAATGACCTGTATGACTTTTCTTTTCATTTCTTCATCAAATATCACTTCTTTATCATTTCTTGTATTATGTATAGTATTAAACTATGTATGATTTTATAACCCTCGTAAATTTTACTTGATTTTTCTCTTTTTGACTTTGTTTCTTGCACATAATAAATACTCACACTTCTCTTTCGCAAAACCTCTGTTCATTCCATGCTCCTCCTGTCAATGTTCCTATATTCCACTTACATTCTTGAATCTATCCTACATACTCGGGTGTGAATATAACCGAAATACTTTTGTGCTCTTTCTATATCTTTGACATCACAGCCATTGGGTATACACGCACATATACTTAATGGAACGGCTATCACCGACAGTGTAAGGCGGGTACTGGTTACTACATCCCTTAGACTATCTCCATACACAAGACCTGAAGCAACCTCAATTAGCAGTGTTCTACGACTGGCATAATATAACTGTAGATTTTAACCACCTCTACAAGGGAAACTTTTATTATAGGTACATATTTATAAATAAATAAATAATTAATTATTAACCAATAGAAAATAAACAAATAAATAAATAAACAAAAATAAATAGGTATATGATCCTAGTCTCTAACAATTTTCGTTTATTTTGATAACAAAAATGTAGAAAGTTTATGTAACTATGTTTTTACCAGAGGCCCTCATAAATATTAAGTAGACAATGAAAGTTTTTAAACTTATCTGCCGATTTATTTTAGAAATTCGTTGGTGGATAAAATTATTAGGTAAAGTTTTTAATAAAATACCATATATACCCGTCAATATGGAATCGAAGTATGTTAAAAATCGTCTAGAAATAAACTTTTGGCTTATAGCTGGATGGTAAATATATGATAAAGTATATAATTAATTATCTTTCGCTAATATGTACATTAAATTTCGCCACAGGATGTTATGTATTATCATGGACGTACTTTCAGCATTATATATCCTATCTTCTGGAATGAAATTAGGCCTAGATCAAAGTATGGATTGGTTATTGGCCATAATACTAACCTTTGTAGAAAATATATTAATAATAGAACCATTGATAATAATAATAATAATTTGTTTTGTTCTTATTGAATTAAATCAAGTAATTAAAAATTGTGATAAAATTAATTTTAATATTTATTTATTTTATAGTATTAATAAAATGAATATTTTCTATTTTAGGGACATAATATAACAAATACATATATAATATCGTTGAATAATTTTCGTAGAAGTACTAAAAATATGTTACAAAACGTACTATTAATTGATAGAATTCGAAAAAGCAGACTAAGACTTGTATATTGGCCATTGACAATAAATGATGCTCAGGTACTTATATGTATAATAATTGTAAAATATATATGGGCAATTTGATTTAATGAAAAATTTAATTTCATTCATATTTTTTTAATTTTCTGAATGTAAATATTATATAAACACTTTTAAATATAATTTTTAAAGCATAAAATAATATATATATATAAATAATGTTAGTTTGATATTTGGGGAGAAGTGTTCCCAAAAGTAACAAGAATTATCAATTGGACTTTAGAAAATGGGCTAAATATAGTACAAAAGTCTTTCAATATCATACAATATTAAATAAGTTTATTGAATTTATATTTTTTTTCAAACTTTTATTATTTAATTTTCAACTGTAAAGTTTCTAACCTTGGACCTATTCGTAGTAAGTGTTTAATGAAATAAAAGTATATTTATATTGTAAAATATTCAATTTTAAAATTCAATTTAAATCAAGATTATAATAAATTTGAAAATTGGTCAAAATATAAATTTTCAATTACACTATAATTACTACATTTTGTTAAAATGTTTATCCAATGAATATTAAGAGTGTGATAAATAGAAAGAAAATTAAACATTTTTTACATTATCTAAAATAATTGATTACTATATAATTAATTTAAATTCAAAATTACCTGAAGTAGTTGTATTCGTTGCTACTAATTAACTATTTAAAGAATATTTTAAATTTATTTATTTTTTTAACCAAAATACTTGTATTGGAGCTCTTAATATGGGTATATACTGTAAATATACTAAATTTTTTATTTCTATACATATATATCTCTCATAACTAGAACGATTTTTTTTAAAATTTAAAAACCGTGTAGAATATAGTATTGTTACTGAAAAAAAACAAATGTATTACCTCAATATTAAGATTTAATGTATAGTATAATTAAGTAATAAATAAATTATAGTATAATATTAGTATAAAATTTCTAAAATTAAATACATAGGTATGTCAAATTTGTAGGAAAACAAATTTCTAGGGTTTATATATAATATTATGATTATTAAATTTAGAATATTTTATTATAGGTATTGCTGTCATATCATATTTATATGGCTTTATAAAACTGTATACTTTGAGTTTAAAAATAAATGTCGTAATATTAAAACCAAAATATTTCTTTAATAACCTACTTGATTAATAACTCTATACAACTAATTTACATAATTTTAAGTTTTAATGAATAGTGAAGTAAAAAAGAATTACTCCATTTGTAATGTACCTACTCTTAATATTTATTACAATAATTTTAGGAAACAATATTATAGAAAGTATAATATAAAATTAGTATTTTGACCAAGTTCCAAACTTAAATATTATTTTATTTTTAACTACTACAATAATATGTTTAATTAACTTAATAAAAAGAGGTTGAAAACTCGGAACAATTTAATATATCTTCCACTCGAGTACTATCTATAAATTTGTTTTTACTTAAATTGCATTA
This sequence comes from Pemphigus obesinymphae, assembly GCA_025469235.1. Taxonomy (NCBI): domain Eukaryota; kingdom Metazoa; phylum Arthropoda; class Insecta; order Hemiptera; family Aphididae; genus Pemphigus; species Pemphigus obesinymphae. Next base: position 12,977 of record JAIPRL010004865.1, on the reverse strand, counting down.
TTTGTAATAAATTTAAAGCATTTAAATGGTTCCTTTTACATCTTTTTGAATAGAAAAAATTATTTGAGTTCCACACCTTGTATGTATTAAATATAAATCAACCATCAAAAAACCAACATGTTTGTTGAAATTATCATAAATATGTACATAAATTCTTCAGATAATTTTGATAACTTTTAGGTATCCTTCCAAATATATTTTATATTATAAAAATAATAATATGACAAAAAATATCATTTATTTAATAATTACAAATAATAAATTAATACGATATTTATTACTAATGTTGTAATTAATTTACATAATGATTCTTGTAGATTTTACAAAATAAATTGAGAGATAAAATTCGAAACACAATTATAAGAAAAATTATAATTACTCAATTAGTATTAATATTTGCATCATTATTCTATATGTGCACTTTATATTCATTTAATATTCCTCAACATATTATACAAGCCAACCATGTTTACAAATTTCACCTCAAGAGTATTTTACAAAAGAAAACGATGGACTTGAAAATGTAGTAATATATAGAATAATTAACTATGGTTCAGATTATTTTAAATTTAATTTTAGGTTAAAGACATATTTAGCTGATTTACATATTCTAAAATTATATAATGGAAAATATTACAATAAACATTCAAACATCACCGAATTATCAAATTTGTATTTAGGTAATATTTTATATACAGCTTATTATTAGCTCTATATTATTGTATTTTAGGTACATATAATTAATTATATCATAAAAATTAAAATCGTTTTTAAGATAATGCAAGTAGACTGAGTAATTTGAAAGACGATATAATAATCTATGATAGGATCAGATTAAGACAAATTCGTATCAAAGTAGATTCCATGGGGTGGAAAAACGATAAAGGAAATTATTACATAGGATGGATCGACACAGATATATTTAAGAGTGTTTCAGCTTGGTCTTATAGATTTATAAAAATAGATGAATACTTTAATCTCTGTATGTATAATTAATACAATATATTATAATGTAATGTATATATTATACTCTTGTAAATTAGATTTATTTAAATATTTTAGGGTTTCCTTATATGGAAAAATCTGGATTTATATTGGATTTGACTAATGAGAGGATCCAATATCAAAAATTGTTAAACGATCACTTAAAAAAAAAATGGTTGGATAGTAGAACAAAAACTTTAGAAATTCAATTTAAAGTTTACAACTTAGACATAGACTGTGTTACATTTTTCAGAATAACATTCAAAACTACATCTGGATTATTATATGCAGTAGAAAGTTTGGTATGTAGAATAGAAATTAAATTATCGTGAAATGCGAATAGTAGTTAAAATAAATATAATAGTACTTTTATACCAACATTTTCACCCAAATAAAATCCAAGTAAAACCCGAATTAATCTATTGAGCATCCAAAATTCGAAACATTTAAATACAACTATAATATTCATTTTTTAAGAAACGTATCCGTGATTCAAAAAAAAAACTTAGCGAGTTCTAAATTATACTTTTATTGTAGTTACTACAGTTAATAATTATTAATCAAAACACAATCAAATATAATGATAATTATTTGTATGATATTACTTATTTATTTTAGATTATGAGGGAAGCGGGAATGTTTAAGTATTACAATTATGTGGTTTTTTTCAAGTCCACATACATATTGCGAAACTCTTGAAGTAATTTTGAATCTATAGAATTGAATCTAACTCTTTGTTATTGAAAGTATTGTAATTTTTAGCTGTGTTGGAGTATTTTTTTCTTGATTTCAACTACTAGTATAGTTATATATTTCTGCTCAGTATCGTATAGCATCTATAAGAACATAAAATTCAATATATTGTAAACATTTAGAAATAAATTTATTATTTATATTTATTTTTAAGTCATATAATTTTTCAATATAAATTAGTTTGGAATTGCTCAAACACACATGTTATTTTTTATTTTACTAATGTTTCATTGAAAAAACTAGAATTGTAACTACATATTTAAATCTTATAATTCATATTGTCAAATATATTATTAACTTTTGGATTAATTGAGTTAATTTAATTAATACCTGAGTTTAACTGTTAACTTTAACTATTTAAGTCATTAGTTTGTTAACTTTAACTATTAACTATTTTAAAAAGAGTTATTAAAAAATTTGTTCTTATAAACTTAATTTTTGAACTTTGCCCATCCTCGAAAAAATGTAACCAAATGTTTTTGTCATTCATTCAAATTAGTTGAAAACGTGAAATGTTTGACAACGAATTGTTCATTATTACACAAGTAGCCTATATATAATACTTAGTTAAAAATAAAAATATACTTTATTTAATAATAACAAATAGCTAAAAAACAAAAACAGTAGTCATTCATAATAGACAATAACAGCAATATTAACTAGCATACATACAACAAAATACAAAGAATTGTACTGTTCAAATAAAATTTGGCACCATTTTATTTTTGAGTAACTTGACTTATATTAATAGGATTTTAAAACATGGACGCAAGCGTTGATACGCGTGCAGTGTGTAAGGCCTAGTTCACATGACAGGTGTTAGACGGGCGTTTGCTAAACTTGGGTTTACAATTACTGTACAATTACTATCAACTGTACAAATGATAACGCGCGTTAATGGACGATGTGCATTCAGTGCCGTGATGACACATGTACTCTGTCTACTTGCGTTAAAAAATGTCTAAACATAAACATATATTTACATTTATGTGTTCAGTTGTAATGCGCGGTTTAAAGGGATAAATTCTTGTTATCCAATATTTTCAATTATTTTTTTGAAAAAGTTTTCTTTAAAATCAAAAATGAATGGAGAAAAATTTGATACTAATTTATTCATCAACGAAATCGAAAAAAAAGGCCCTCAATTTGGTGTATGACAAGTAGCCAATATTCAAACAAAATCAGCAAATGAAAAGCTTGGGAAGAAATGGTTCTCATACTTTGTGACCCAAGGAATACTGAAGAAAGAAATAAATATCATCGTAAGTATTCTAGAACTATTTTTTATTTTATAAATAATTGCAAAATTTGAATAAATGTATTTAAATAAAAATTGTAAACGTAGACTCCTATTTTATTATATGAAAAAAAAAAATTAAATATATAATATGGACATAATTGATTTTTTAATATTTTTGTATATTTTACTCTTTAAGATAATATATATATATCAAAATTGATATTATGCGGTTTTGTCATTCTACACTTCTTTCATTAGTGAAATAATACATACATTTGGTTCGAACATTATTTGCTACTCACATTGTGCGTCCAGTTGTAGATTCGGTTAAATTTGTCAGGAGTGCTGTGAAAAATATATCTTCTAAAAAAAAAAAAATGTATAACTGCATCTCGTATTCTTACATAATTGTGAAGTACACAAATTGCTTTCACAATGTATTCTGCAAAATCGATGTTTACATCTAGTGGCCAATGCAATATACGCCATTTATAATACATTATACCAAAAGTACACTCGATGTATCGTTATGCTAAAGTTGATCGATAATTAAAATTTTTTTTCGTATGATAATAACTTTCCACCATATAGTCTCATCAAGTTACCCAGCATACTAAAAGCTTCATATGTTTCTTTGATATATAGCAATACGGTTTAATTTATATTGTTAATAGGTCTTTGATCAGGAGTATTCAACTTTTTTTAGTTATTTTTGTATATAAAGTGGCTTCATTGAAAATTCCCGAGTCACTGTTCTTACCATCAGCACTAATATCTACCCAAGTAAAACAATAGTTGGCGTCACAATGCCATTGAAATAAACCAAAAAAAAATATTTATAATTATAATAAAACGAGCCAGAATGTTCTGGTTATATATGTTTCCCTTAAAGTGCTCTAATACAAATAGAAAAATTTGCATGTTCTTCAAAGCCATTATAGATTTCTATCCCCTTCTCCATAGTAGGTTCAGACATGACGATATTTTTAAATTTTCTCTAAACCACTTTACAAACACTATGAATAATAACCGACGCAGTAGATTTTCCAATTTTATATCTATAGTGTAACTCACCTATAGAACATCCACTCGCTAGGTATCAGTAAAATCCAAAATATTATTTTTTTAATTTATTATATTTTTATTCATTGCAGGGGTAACATTAAAAAAAAAAAAAAAAAAAAAAATGAAAAAATCTGCTTGACATGATATATTTATTTAAAGAAAATTATAATCAATAAGTTTGTAATATATTTGGGTTTAAAAGTATTAAATACAAATTTTATTATTAATTAAGTATAATCATTAATAAATAAGTTTTCATTAATAAAATTGTTCAAGTTTTGAAAGCATTTTTTAAGTTAAAATTAATATGTTATATATATATATATAATAAAAACTAAATGACATAACTCAATGTAATTATAATTTTTCTTCGGACTAAATGCAAAACCTAATTGCATTTTATCAGCCATATTTTCTTCCTTTATTAGCTCCAACAAGTAACCAAATGTTTGAATTGACATCTTTAAATAATTGAAACATTTATGTTTATAATTCCTGAGATTCAGATAAAGTGTAATGTATAAACTTGAGTTAAGCCTATTTTGTAAAATAAAATATATTTTGGTTTTTTTTTTGTCTATGATGCTGTCTTCTTCGATATAGCATTCATAAATAAATTGTATCTGCAACGTCAATCTTCAACAAAATACAATACTCGACTGACTAGGGTATAAACGCACAATTAACGTTCTTCATGTGAACTAGCTCTAAGTTTGGCGTCTGGATTTTAAAATCGCGTCGTTTTATACCCACGTACACGTGCATTTGAATCGCGTTGAGCAGCGGTTCCCAACCCAATTTATCGTGGTCACGGAAGCATGTTTCACATTTAATTCATTTAATCTTAATTTTAATTTAATCATAAAAAAATTATTGAGGAAGAAAAATTAAAATTAATTGGTAGTTAATATCTATAATCTATATATAAATTTTTTTTTTGTTCATATTTTAAAATTAATGATGATGCGTGGGTAGCCAAGTAGGCTTTTGAAGTGATATTTTTGAATGATTAAATTTGTTATATATTAAAATGCAAGGGAAAACCCGGATGATGATTGATATTGGTAAAAAAAAAATATCATAAATCAAACAAAAACTCGCATTATATGGCGGAAAAAACTATCTCGAGGAAAAATGATTAAATTTTTTCTTCTAAAGGGATTTCTCGAAGATATATCTAAAGTTACATTAAATTCCTTCTTCGAGATTACTTGGAAAAATTACAGTTTGAACTTAACCGGTACATACCACAAAACGTAGAACTCGGTAAATTCAGTTGGATGAGAAATCCATTTGAAGTTTCTGCTTATGAAGTTGGTGAGGTTATTTGTGGTTTTTGAAGAATAATTTCTCGATATTCAAGCTAACCAAGTTTTAAAAAAACATTTTTTCCAAAAGTGTCTATCTCAATTTTGAGCATAACTGAAAGATAAATCTATTTTGTCAAAAAAAGCTAGAAATGCTTTACTATCATTCCCAACAACATACCTATATAGAACTGGATTTTCTTCTTTCTCATGGTTTTTTTTTCTGGCCGACAAAATCAATGTACAGACATCGCCTTGATTCTCAATACGATAAGAGGTGTACACTTTCAATTAATATTCATCCCAATATTGAAGAAGTTTTGGAAAGTGTTTAGCATTAAGGTATTCAGTAAGTATATCATTCATATCACATTTTCGTAGTAAACGCATATTTTGTATAATATTGTAACAAGTCTGTTATACGTAACAAGTAAGTTAATAAATGAAAATTATGATTTCAACTACTATGATTATTATTATTATTTTTTAAGGTCGTAAATTTATAGTTTAATTTAAGATATTAGGGCCGAGCTCATAAATGGTTGGGAATCACTGGCGTAGTGTATAACCAGGCTGTACATAGTATAGATTGATTAAACGAATTGTAGATACGGGTATATATATAAATATGACGTATATAAATATATGTAATATGTATATATATATTTTTGTGTGTGTTTGTGTATAATATGTTAATACTATGGCACATATAATAGTTTCACACTCAAAATAATTTATACATCCAAGGTTTTCTTAAAATATGTTGCACCGACTAGTACTCTCGCTTAAAAGAAAATATTTGAACAGTTATTGTATTAGCATTCGAATTCGTAAGTAAAATGAACGCATTCACATTGATTGACCGTTCATGAAAAATGAATATGTTCACGTGAACACATTCATTTCAAACACTGATTTATATAATATTGTTTCAACGCGTTTCGGACACGTCATTTTTTTTCCTACGCTTGACAATAGCAAATCTTCGTATATGGAAAAAAAAAAAATGAACGAAACGTCACTTGAAACGTTTTGAATGGTGTCCCATCAAATATTTATCTCCTGTTAACCGGTTCGGATTTGGTATGATGTACAGGTCTGGACGGTCCCTACGCATTCCGTATACATCTCGCCGTCAATGTACATGCAGTCTTACCTGTTGGTGTGCATATTGACGATCACGTCCCTGCGATTGATAAGTTCGATTTCACAGATGGTGATCAAACAGGACATGGACGACGCGTGGTACGACTTTTGGGTGGCATACGAATGCTTATTGTTGGCGTTTGTCCTATGCACGTCGTTGATAATGATCAACCGCTGGAGGCTGATGACGATGGTCAATAACCGGTACGCGGACGCCAAGCATACGAGTGATATATCCAGCTTGTCGGAAGTGAACCATATGTACAACCACATTAACTCGCTGGTGTCCGTGATACTGACCATGACCGTGTTCCGGACGGGCCGGTTGGTAACGTTATTCGCGCGGTGGTCACGCCTCAATTGGACAATGCGCAAGTCCGGCCGTACCATTGTTGCGGTAATCGCGTGCGCCCTGATAACCACGTCGGGTGCGTGGCGCGTCGTATTCTTTCTCAGCATGTTCGTACCGTGGCGGAACAAGTTCGACGACGGACTAAGGCGGTATCCGGTCGCCACCGTCGTTCCGGTCGCGGTATACTTTTTCACATTCGCCGCGATCGTCGCGATCATCGTTAAGGGCTACACAGTGTGGAAGGTGTGCCTCCGACGACCGCCCATCCAAAGGAAAATTAACATTATCTAGCGATTTCACCCTAAAACTACTATATGTCGGTAAATCGGAATATTATTTTTAGACGATGTGTTACACAGTTATTATGATCTGTCAATAAAGTACACGTCGCATATATTATAAAAATTATTGTTAACACACATTTTGTACGTTCTTTCTTTTTTTAAAAAAAATTATTTCACATTTTAAGCATATCGAGGTTATACAAATGTATCGGTTTTCCGACGATATATTTTTTTATTTTATATACATAAGGGGTATAAGGAATAAAGCAAAAGTTTTCGGGTACCTATGGTAAATTTAGTAAATAGTTGGTACTTTACAGAGTTTATTTTTTATTTTTAGTATTAATTAATCCGGTCAAATTAAACGGAAAAAGGCCAGACGTTCCGAAATATTTCTACGAATTTCGGTATATAGATTCGTTTTGATGTAGGAAATAAGTATATATCAAAATATTAAAAATATCAGTATGAAAACTTGAGATATTAATGGCTAATGATTACAAATATTATATTTTCCCAAATATCTCGTAAAATAATACTCCATAAAAAAAAAATTATGTTCTTGATGTACATGCTGTCATTTTGGCAGTATACGGGATACCAAAAGTCCATTTTTTAAAAAAATATGATTTTTTTATCCAAATTAATTGTCTTTTTGTAAATATACCACTTTTATTGGTTATACAATAAAATATTTCAGAACAAAAATTATAAAGGAAATAATTATCTTTAAAAAATGTATTTTTATACGTTATCAACTATTTTAAATTGTTATACGGCTTTTAAGATATCAACCTAAGAAAAAATATAAATAAAATATTAGGTTAATTTCCTTGGTATAGTGTGAAAGGGATAAAAAAACAATTAAAGGAAAGACTAAGTAATTAACAGAAAAATGATTAAAAATGTACCTTAATTTTATATATATAATAAATAAACTCCGACTTTGCCTCTTTAGCTTAATTTTTGAGGGTAAACCCCTTTAAAATCGTGTTTTTCTAAAAATTCCAATAAATATTATACTTACGATAAAAAGTTTCAAATGAAAATTATCTTTCGTTTAATTGTCTACAAATTTTGTGATTATATATTTTTTTCTAGATGTACATTTAACCATTTATCTTTTTTTAAACATTTAAATTATTTTATAAAATGATAAAATTTATCAAAGCACAAGAATGTTATATTATTTTGAAAAATGTTTAAAGTTATCCTATAGGTAAAAATAAAGCAAAACAACTCCATCTACTGGTGGTGGTTATACATGATGTCCAAGAGGTAGAGGGGAAATTAATGGCATTATTTAAGTTTTTTAAAGGGAGGTCCTCGAGTTTTGTTGGTTGGTAGATTCCGGATTTTGTTCTGTTGGTGAAAAGAAGATCGTCTTGTCCTGCTGATGCATGCTTTGAGCTGCTAGTGTTTCATGCACTAGATCATCCAAGGGGTTTGGCGTATTTCCAGTTAGGTTAGTTTTGCTGCTGTTCCAGATGATGTACATGGCTTTGAGATGCTTTTTATACGGTGTGTACAACTGAATCCAGGATCTTGCTGATGTCTGCGGTGTTTAGAGATGCAGCTGGCTTCTTGTAGACTGCTGTGAGTCGTACTTCTTCGTTGCCTATTTGTAGCAGGATCGTCGTATTTTCTATTAAACTTGTATCAATGGAAAATTGGTGGTGATGATTCTTCGATATACTAGGATTGCAGTACCTTCGCCAGGTTTCTCTCCGAGGGCTAGTCTTCTGTTCGTCGTGTAGGTGGTGATGTTCGATAGTTTGATCTTTTTGTTGTCTGTGAGTTGAGTTTTGTTCAGCAACAGAATATTGACTTTTTTCCCTCCCGTGAGTTACAGAAGTTCAAGGTGCTTTTGTATCACGCTTTAGCAGTTCTAGCAGAGAATTCGAGTATTTATCCTGAAAGAATGACGGAGAGTAAGGCTATGATTGTAATGATGAGAACTTCTTTGATGTCCATTTCCTTTGTTGAAATAGATGGTCGTCAGCAGCTATTTTAGTTTCTCTGCTACTACTTGTACGTTGATTCATGGTTTAGTCTTGGAGACTATTGCGTAAGTCTTGTCTTGGTGGAGAGTAGAAGCTGTTGTTGTTGCTCCATTGCTTGATGTATCGGGGAGCCAATCTGCAGTGAAGGCCGGAGTGACCAAATCGTTGGCAGTTGTAGTACTGGGCCTGAGTGTTGGTTTTGTATTGTCCGATACTGACCTTCATGAAGAACATGGAGTTGGTGTTGAAAATTTCCTTGTTCCTTGGTGTGTTCTTGAGGTTGACCTGGTGAATCTGCAGTCTTTTTTCCGAAGCGCCGAACTGTCGGACAGACTGGACTTCGTAGCCCTGGTTCTCGAGTTCTTCTATTACTTCAGTTTCTGTGATGCTTCTAAGTAGCCCCTTAATGAGGATCTTCAAGGTTCTCTCTTCTGGCATGCTGAAGAAGTGGAATGGTGTTTTCGTTAACGTGAAGTACTTTTGTTTTATTCTGAATAATTGATGAATTTATCCGCAACCTTGAGTCAGTCAGTGCCGAGCACGAGATAGGTGAATTTTTGGGCTTAGCTACTATTTATTCTTGAGTGTTGGATAATTTGTTTGATTGTAGGCTAGTGATACTGGTTAGAGACATGTCTGAGTCTGAGTGAATTTCTTCTTAGTTGTCTTGTTTCCTAGTAGTTATTTTGGTTTTCAAGAATGGTTTATTGTAGGGTGATGTCGAGGTTTCCGACGAAGTTTGCTGTTGTTTGAGTGTTTCTATTGGCGGCGTTTTTTTTTTTATGGCTGCACCGTCTTGACTGATGCTATTGGGCGACATACCAATGCTTTTCGTGGTTGGTGGTCTTTCACCCTGAAAAGAGCGTGTCCAATCGGTGAGTGTGGTTGGCGTTCCTGAAAATAAAATGTTTGCCTATATAGTGTACCTGAAAAATGAAAAAGAGATTAGTAGGCCGAGAGCCATCCGCGGTAACCGTTCCCGAGGGGGTAGTGCTAAATATGTTCTGGACAGAACAGGTGCGGTACCATAGACGATCGTCGAGGGGGACTTATTATAATCAGAAATGTGTGCAGTATATATACTCGTTTGGACCTCGGGGTCTGCTCTCTGATTAGTTCCGGATAAATTTCCCTATTCCTGCTGCCAGTGTTTGGTCTTTGAAGGGTAATAAGGGGTATTTTTGGAAAGCTCGTGATTTATTGCATCCATTAATATCGCATTTATTCTGAACCGTTCCTTGGTTCCGTCAAGGAAGATTATAATATTATACTTTGCACTCATGCATCTTGGTCTAAATTATTGAAATACGATTCTGAACTGTTCTGGGTACATTATATAAATAAGAAATGTAGATGATGTAAGAAAAAACATCGAATTTTGATAATTCCATTTAATATGTTTATAAAATATATATTAAATAAAAATTTAGTTGGTAAAAATACATTTTTTTAAAACTATCTATATGGAAATTAAAAAATATCATCATTGAAAAACAGTATCAATTTGAAATTCGATAAATACACTAATTTTTTCAATAAAATTGTATAGTTATTTTTATTAATTTATACAAAATTATTGTTATTTGATTTTACTTAAAATGTTCTTAATGATTAACGTGATATATATATATATATATATATATATATATATATTTTTGTTTATTAGTATATCTTGACAACTAGTTGTTTATAATACATAATAACCTTAATCTTCGTAATTCATAAATAATTGAATGATAGAATCGATATTTAGTATTTATATTTAAATTTAAAAAGCAATTATTTAATTGAATGTTAAAATGTTTTACACTTTTATAATGTTAAAACTTAGTATCTTGATAAAAATATCATACGGAAATGTTCAGTATTGTGTACTCGATAATAAAGGATTAAACAAGTGTCACGATGGTGGTTGCAATTATGTGGAACCTAAAACTAATATCGAAAAATGTGTATGCACATTTTCAATAGGTGTAATGAATGGAACATTGTGTGGTAATTACGATAATATGTGTGTTGAGAATCCATGCAAAAATAAGGGAATTTGCAAATCCGGCATAGGAAATCATATATGCGAATGCAGTGAAAATTTTCATGGAATGAACTGTGAATTATATATAGGTATGTTTAATATGCATAAAGTATAATAAACAATATTATGAGTTTAAATTTATTATAATTTTATTTATAAAGGTATAGCACAGTGGTCATAATTATTTAATAATCAAAAGGAAGGGTAATTTTAGTCTTGAATCAAACCTAACTTGGACACAAAAATTAATGTTGAAACTAGATAATCACACGATTACTCATAAAACAAATCTATAACTATGCAATATTTTATAACAAAAATATCTTTTTCAAGTTTTTTTATTAAATAATAATAATATGGGTAACATTATATACTGGTATACTACTTGGTTTTCTTCATTTAATGGGAGTCACAATCACTGTGTCGTGTTTACCAGGTGTGTCGTGTAATTTTAATTTTTCATGTGTACTTAATAATATACTTTTACAATCCTATTTTAATTCTATTTTATATTTCTATGCATTTAAATTATATAATATAATAAAATACTTATTAAAAACTAAATATCACATTAAAAATAATAGATAAATATCTTGATATACGGGTACTTGGTAGTTTGAACCAAAATATTGAGTATACTTGGAGTCCGTTAAGAGCGTATCTCGATTTCGGACGAAAACTCATCTGCCATGTGTACGAGTATGTGAGTATTATACAACGCATAATTATACACGCGATGTTAGGTGACTATGGTGAGGTTGCGGGGCGAAAACCGGTTGCCACCTGAGCGACGGTGTACACTCTTAACGTACTCCGAGTATAGTGTAGGTCATGTTACAGCCAGCAGAAATTAGTATATGATAGCACAACAGTACTCTAAGAACAACAATAATTAATTTAACATCTCATACTACTCGAATACAAAGTTAACCACTAATTTCCATCGTTAACGACATCCGCAGATTGAGTTGAATTGCCGTTTAGTTTTTCAGAAAAAATTTATGAACTTGTTCTTAATAATGATGAAAGAAAGGTTTTATTGATATGTGTTCTGATTCGAATGCACAGTCTATAATAATAAAAAAATTCCCTTTGATTCTTTTTGGTTATGTTAAGTTCAGTTTAGCTTATCTTTGGAATATACAACTATAGTGAATAATAATAATTACACATAAAGAATAATTCTATAGTAAAACTAAAATTATAAGTATTTGATTAACCAAAATTTTTAGTTTTAAATCAGATTTAAGAATATTGATGGTCACATTATTATGATGTAGCTTACAGTAATATGTATAACTATATAATTAGATATATAAATTATATAGATACTAAAAAACAATACAAAATAACTTTGGTAGTGGAATAGCAAATAAAAAGCAATTATAAGAACGTATTTTGAGTTTCTCTTTATAATTTAGTATATTGAAGAAATACATAAAATATTATAGACTTCTTCTTTTTCTTCCTCAGCTTATCGGCCCATTAAGTGCCATCGCTGCCATCATAAAACCTCTCCATTTCTCTCTATTGTATGCGTCGTCAAAAGATGACTCTTCTTCTATGTTTTTGATATCTTGAGCTATAACGTCCACCCATCGGGTCCTTGGTCTTCCTAATGGAAGTTTCTTACTTATTTTGTTAACTAACACTTTTTTTATTACTTGTCCATCCGCTCTCCAAACATGGCCAAACTATTCTAAACGTTTGCTTTTTATATATGAAATAACATTTGGCCTATTATATAACTCCTGTAGTTCTTGATTTTTCCTTCTTTCGTAAGTTTGTGATTCTGCATTGAATTTCGGGCC
>JAIPRL010004864.1:0-35349 GCA_025469235.1 Pemphigus obesinymphae | reverse complement strand
TTAAAAATTAAAAGTGCTATAAAAATTGAATGGAAATTAATTTTTTTAAATCGATATGACAAAACATCGAGGAGGTCATGACAATTTTAGAACATTTTTCAGAACCTAAATCGGATAATATGCGGCTACAAAATTTGAGAAATGCGGAGACTCTTTTTTACACATATTTCAACCCAGTCGCGAGGCCCCTTAATGATACTTTCCAGAAGTCATTTTTTTATGTCTCTCAATAGTTTTCTTAAGCGTAAAGAAAAACTATGTACCTTTTTAATGGGAAACTTTTACAAATGAAAAAATAACAAAAAGAAGTTGCAATGATTACCTACATGCATATTACTAAAATAATATATATGATGAGGTCATCAAATTTTCAAATTCTTTTTAACAATTATATGGTTACGTTAAATATATTATATTGAAGCCCGCTCAAAATCATTTTATAGAATACAATGATTTATGATTGCTTTCAAATTTAATATTATAGGTATTCACTACCAATATTCTACATGACGAACGAAGTGCTTCTATCTCTTACTTGCCCTTTTTTTTAATACCTATTAAATATAATTTTTTTATTAATTTTAAAATTTTATAATTTGATTAATTTATTAATTTTTAAAAACATTTTTATACATAATTTTAAAATATATGTAAATAATATGGTAAAACTAATTCATTTCGATACCTAAAATAAATGAAGTATAGGTACTTTTACCATTTTTTTTTTTTTATATCCTTTTTTGTAAAATGCATTTATTCATTTTTTTTTTTTTTTTTACATATTTTTTTATGTTTTCTAGTTTGTAGTGTCATTTTATTACCTATAGGTACCTACGAGAACTCGTCAAAAACGAAGACTCCACAGAACTATTCTATTTCGTTATTTTCATATTCTCGGTAAATCATCGTCAAGGCGTTGAATTAATTATGGAAAAAAGTGTTCAAGAGAAAAATCAAAAACCATCAAAACGTCGAAAAGAATCGACACGGATTCATTTTACCATATATAATATAGGTAATTCAGATATTGAGATTCGCCAAGTCAAGACGAGTGACGGGTGAAAAAAAATTAATCTAAAATTGTAAACAACCAATCGGAATACATAAATAATTTAATAATATATAGCGACGACAGCTGCAGCTTGTCGTCACAATAATAACCCTCATATTTCACAACTAATTTATAAAAAGAATTCTGATGTCTTACTAATTATTTGATGACACATTGACGCGGAATAAAAAAAAAAACTTTAGAAATTCGAATACGATGTCGGTATATGTACCTACCTACCTACTAGGATATCAAAAGCTCGATCAGCTAATCATACCAGTTTTTTCCATGGAGTTTAAATAAATAATGAATTATTATATTCAAATTTCAAACAATACTGATAAAACCATCTCGTAAACGTAATTTAATACTTATAAATGAAAACAGCCATAATTATTTGATAACTTGAAAGTTGGATATAACGATTACAATTTACAAACACGTCTTTTCAGGGGCAAACGCAAAAAATATTCGGGGGTGTTTTTTGAAAATTATTAAATTTTATATTTTTATAAGGTCATTAACTACTTGTAAATTAAATAACACAATCAATTAAAATTTATAATATAGAAGTAATTAGTATATATTAGTATGTATAGGTATAACAAATATTTGATTATTTTTCAAATTACTTCAAAGAAGTTAGGTCATCAATTTTCTTATTATTTTTTTTTTTTAATTTAGGAGAAGGAACCTAACCTCTCCCCTATACGTTCATCTCTGCATCTTTAGGCTAATCGATGTTTAGTTTCTTAATTAAAAAAAATATCATAATAATTATTGGAAAAAAAGCACCAACGAAAATGACACACATTGTCATAAACATTAAACGTTAATAACATGGAAGTTGTCGAACATTTTAAGTATTCAATTTATAAATTGATACGTTTTTTGTATTTACGGTACGTTTATCTGAAGTAGGTACTTATTTTAAAGAATTTACCCTAAACATAATTGTATACCTACTTTTCTTTATTGGTAATACTTCTCACAGAATTATGAAAACAGAATGATAACAATACGAGTATATTGAAATTTGTGTTTATTGTAATATTTAGGTACCTATGCTATTGATAATGCTCATCTAATGTTATAGGTTAAATAGTGGCGTACTTTCAATTTTCAAATTATCCCTAGAAAGGGTTTAAAAAATATATATCAACCAACTTGTGTAAATAGGAAAAGGCTAACTATAAACACTTTTTGAAACGTATTACGAATCAATTGAATTAATTATCTGTTTTCAAAATTACTATTTTTTGTATTTTCTAAAAATTCATAAAATTATGAGAAAATTCTTTGTACCTACCTAAAAATATTTAACATCCGCTGAGTCTACAAAACTAGTTATAGGTTTAATTACAAATATTACAAGTACAAAGAAAATATTGATTGAATTCAAAATCAGTACTTAATCACTACCCTAACAGCATATTAAAGTACCTCCCGGGACGGAAGTTGTCGACCGAAAATAGGAATTTGGTTCCCGAGCTGGTACTGAACGGCTGTAGCTGTACTTCCAATATTAATAATTGCTCTTTTTTAATATGTACAATATAGGTGATTATAATCTCTAAATTTAACCAAAATAAAACAAACATTTCTCAAGCCAAATCTGAAATGATAGGTACATAATAATTATATTATACGATTTTATATATTTTAAAAAATGTATAATATAAATTTGTATGGAAAAATAATTCCGTATACTTGCTAAAATTAAATATAAATGTACCTTGCATTATGTAAGACGAATATTGTCGTATATGTTGGTATTGGTCCTAATCAAACACAGATGGTGTTATTCGCAACGATAAAATTTGAAAGAACACTAGCATGTAATTTTTTATAATATTTAGTAACATTTAGGCACTTTTAAATTTCAATCATCAACATGGTAATTTTATATACCTACTATAATAAACCAATAATATAGGTATAAATAATACTATGTCCACTAATGCTACACGGCATTTCGAGTAGGATTGGGGTATTGCCGATTCAATCATAAAAAAAAAAAAAAAAAAGTATAATAATAATTAATGAGTTCAATTGACATTTTTAGATAAAAGTTTTAAAATCAAATTGGAAGACTTCGTAATGATTAATAAAAAAAAATTTTTAATATATTAACACCTAGACTACAAAACGTGAAGTTTTTTTTAAAAAATCGTATTTTGAAACAAGTTATAGGTAAATTTATTCTAATAATATTGGTTATAAATAAAATGTAGTAAGAATGCGGTACGTAAATTTGCTATTTATGCGTGCCTATGTAAGACAGAGACAAAAACGTGCGTGTAGCGTCCTCTATAAATCACACAATATTGAACTTTAATATTGAAATTTGTTTGTTATTAATAGGTAGGTGTGTATTATCAATTATTATTGTAATATTATATTCATTCACACAAAAAAATAATGATTTTACCTAATAATATTTTAATTAGGTAGGTAGGTAGTATTTTTTTTTTTATTGAAATCTAGTAAGAAAAAATCTATTCTAAATACATTTGAAATATATTTGCGAAGTATTTGAAATACTTGGGCCCCGGCTATACACGGCGTTTTTCCGTCGAAAATTTCGTATTTTGAAATTACATTGATTTAGATTAGAGCGTCTTCACACGGCGATTACAACGTGTCCCGGTTTAGTAGCTGCGGAAAAACGCGGCCGGACTGTGTAACCGGTCGTCAATGTAATAAAAACATTAAAAACGCAAAACCCTTAAAAATTGGATGTGTGACGTCCTCGGATGTTTCTATACACACGCTTTTTAAGGGGTTTTGTATAGGATATTTTTATAAAGTTTTATAAAAAAATTGAAATCCAACAGTTAAAAAATCTTTAATTAAATATTAAAAGTAATTAAAAAATAATTTTGACTCTGGGATTACTAAGAGAGAAGTTATAGTTGTAGAACTTCAATGTATTTTAATACCGCTAAAATGGGTGTGTGGCATTCTCTTAAAAGGAAATCGAAACCCTTGGAATTTGACGGGGTTTGTATAGGCAACTTATATCATTTTTTGACAAATGAAAATTTAACAATTTCCAATTTTTTTAATACGTTTTAGAAGTATTTTATAAATGGTTCTATGTTAAATTAATTTTTATTATTGTGATGGTTTTATTATTTTTAATCTTGTTATTTGTTTAAAAATATATAAAACTGCCATCCACTCTCTTTATTTCTAACTCTTTCAATAACTCGCATAAATGAAAAGTATTAAATTATTTTGAAACAAAAATACCTAAACTGTGTTTTTTCAGAAATTTGTTTTTATTACTAGTATATAAAGCCTAATATACTTTTTATTTCATATGTTTAAATATTTTAACTTTTTAACATTTTTTAAATGAGATGTAGGTACTTATTTTGAAATTTATTTCTTTATTTTGATGTAACAAACGTGGATCTCGAAGTCAGGAGTTGTATAACGACTTAAAAATAAAGCCTATTCAAGTCAAAGACTGTCGTGGCTTGCGAATTTTTATACTATATAATGGAATAGTATTAATTAATAAAATTAAATTTATTTTATGAATATAAAAGTTAAATTTCAGAAAAATTATTAAGACAATTTAATTTTCTCCGTAAATATAAATATTAGTGTGCGAGTTTTTCCAATGGACCGTTTTTTGTCATATTTGTGTAAATTGTCAGCGGATACTTTTTAGAGCTAAGTTTTAATTAAGCATTGTCAAGATGATTGGTTAATTAACAATTGGTAAATGATTAAATACAATTTAAAAGTAATTATTTATAAGTAGGTACTCCCATATCAGTATAAATAAAACAGTATTGATAATATAAACTAAATGTAAAAATAAATGAAATAATACGAGTATAAACTAAATAGTCTCGATTATTTTAAAATATTAAATAATAATATATATATAATAAACATTATCCAATATTCCACGTAGGTAGGTACTGTACACGTAGGTACTCCACCTATACCTGTTTTTCTCTGTGTACATTTAAGCGCAATCCACAGTATTATTAATAACTCAATTTATTTGATATTATTAAAATCAAAATATTTATTATATTTGAATACATAGAAAAATTGCACTGGCATTCTCTTATATATTAATTAATAATTATTCAGTAATATACCTAATTATTGGTTATTACATAAGTAATATTAATGGCCCAGTCTAATGGTAAATATTATATCTAATATATTATTATAATACTTATGGAAAATATGGTGTGCGAAATTTCAGAGTTTGTCGTGCAAATTCAAACTAAATATTGAAAAATAAAAATTACAAATATTCGAATTATTTCAATTTTAAGGTGTAACGGGTTAAATAGAAAAAAGTAATATTCCCTGGTAAAAATTTTAATGCAAATTTCAGATGTGCAAATTTTACGCGCTAAATATTGGTAAAGAAAAGTTTGTAAAAATGTCAGTTTATAGCTAGAGTGGGGGGGGGCTGATGAAACGTTGCACCATCCACCCCCCCCCTCCCACAGTTTTTCATTTATTTATCGAAAAATAGAATCCTACAAATTTTGAAAATGATCGTGTCAATTCATGTTAATTCCGTGCTAAATATTGGCACGCATAATTAGTAAAAATTCACAATAAGGGGATGGTCGGCGCAACTTACATCGGGTTGTTTATATTCAATGTATCTCCGACAATTAAAGTTATTTTTATTTTATAAATAATGATATTTTATAATTTGGTTTAGAATTTGATGTGGTATACTAAATTTATTATACTTATTTAATATATAATAATGACAGTTTCTGTACCTATGTACAGAATGTTCAAATAATCTGTGATTTATGTATTGTATAATTACACAATAATTATGGCGTATTATGTTGACATACAATATTTTAAAATATTGTTAAAACAAAACGACGGAATCGGGAATATCGCCGAGTGAAAATAATATAATAGTATATTTTAATACTATACCTATTAACATAAAGTATTCGAATACATATTCTGAATAGGCACTTTACTTTTTCGGAAGTATTCGTTATTTTATTGTGCATTCGAAACACTTTTAAAAAGTATTTTACCCAAGTATATGGTGAACATATTTTCCTTCTTATTTTCGTAGGGCAGTACTTACATACGCATTTGTTGGTACTATAGACCTATGTAGGTACTATAGGTACCTACTGTTGTCCTAAATGATTGAGCCAAGTACATCTAAATGTACTTATTTTTAGCATCCTCGTATGAAAAACCCTGAGTATAATAAATAACTTATAAAAACTACCTATAGGTCAAGAGGACAATAGCCCTCCCCCCCCCCTAGTTTCTTTTTAGCTATTTATGATAAAATAAATTGATTACAGTTATTTAGTAATAGTCGTAGTTTTTTTTTTTAATAACAATTATTATAAAATATATGAACACGATCGTTGTAATGTAATAAAGAAAACGATATTGTTCAAATGTTTGATCAAAATACTCCTAGAAGACTGCAAGTTAACAGTTTTGGGGATCCTAATTGTTAAAATAAAATATATATTATAAAAATAACAATATTTTATATATATATATATATATATATATATTATACAAAATTAATATAGGTACCTATATTATAAGACATATATAAAAAGAAAATATGCCTAGAACATTCATAAAGTGTTTGTAAAAGTAAAAAATAATTTCGTCTATAAGTCATCATTACCTATCAAGAGGACGCTACACAAATGCGATTTTTAAGGGGTTCTGTATAGGCAAGTTTTATAAAGTTTTAAGAAGAATCAAAATCTTATCATTTGAAAATATTTAAGTACCTACATTTTAAAAATAATGTACCACTTTTTATTATTGTGTAGGTAATCACATTTTTTAACAAAACTGTTTTGTGAGAAAACATTGTTCTTGGGCTATATACTTGTACCTAATTAAAAACCAAATTTTGACACAAAATTTTAGATAAAATTATCTGTGTTCTACTTCGTCTATTTTTCGATATCACAAGTATAACTGATATTATGCCATCTGTAAAAATCTCCCATAAAATGGTTTTTACAAAATTAATAACTTGTTTAAGATTTTATGTTTTTTTTTTTTTTTTTTAAAGACAACGATAGATTACAGATTATTTTATCAATAATATTGGGTCAAAATTTAGTTTCTTGATTACAATTTTATTTTATTATTGAATTCTTGATAATAACTTATAGTCGAAACTAGTTGTTACCTTTTTTTTTTTGTTAATTCTGTATTCACAAAAAGAAATAGTTTTGACGTTTTATATTATTTTTATGTTATTTATTATTATGGGGTTTATGGAACAGTAAACATGCACTATAGGTATCTATATTCTATTCATATTGAGGGCAATTCCAGGCAACCAACTTGTACACGTTGCATACCATCACTAGAGCTTTGCAATATTCTGGTATTGACAGCGAACGTAATATATAAACAACTTTAAATGTATTGTGCCTACTCAGGGACGGCATATTATAGTGCATTGTAACGCTTGGTTCCATATAATATCATCATTTACCACCCTGTGTGTTATGTAGTTATACATGTATGATTCGGTTTAAGGAACAATATTGACATCGTCTGACTAATGCCGACAAAAAATGGTCGCCGCCCAGGACGGTTCTTAACACGAATAGAGTAAAATAAAATAAACTGTGTAGTTTATTCATTTTTTCAATAAAATAATAAATAGCTTATGAAAATCCAGCTATAAAAGGTAATTCATCCTCTTGAAAACACAATTACCTATGATTATTATGATTTAATTAAGAAATTCACAAAACAAATAAATATACATACAATTTCATATATTTAAAAGACTGTAAATACTATACAAATACAAAATAATTTGTTTAAAATTCCAAATAAATTTTCAAAATTGCAATCAATTTTATTGGTAGGCACATAATACAATTATTTTTGGAAAACTAGTAAGTAGTAGTACATCTTGTTCGTATAATAATAAAAATAAAATATTTCACTAAGAATATTAAAGAAAATAATATAACTAAATCGTAGTCAACTACCTTCCCCCCAGATCACTAATTAATTATATACAGTACAATGTGTCCAGGGCAGTGTTTGGAAAGAACGCGTTCCATTTCTTAACGAACGTGAACGATTTTACTTCGTTCATTTTACATTTGATATTGTACCTATATTATTTTTAATTTTCATCATACATTGGGAGACACGATTATCAATAATAAATATTATATTAAATCTCTGATAATAATAATGAATATTAAAATAAAAATTTAACTGAGCATAATATTTCAATTCTAATGTGACAGTCATTTAGGTATATGGACTATGCAATAAGTTATAAATTAGATTAGGTATGGCCGTATGGGTCTACGTACCTACTTGTATTCTACGCTATGAGGGTAATTTAATTTTAAACATGTGTACAATGTACAATGGAATAATTATCGTTCTATTAACTGTTTAGTAAGAAGTTGCGGTGAGGTACAACGGAAAACCCCTGTTTTCTTGATTATATTTGTCATTTTTGGAGAACGCGTTATTTTGTGCATTGTGATAAATGATAAGCTTTGCCATTACCACAGTATGTATTCCGTGCCATTACATCGCGCGACGCCGTCGATTATTGTGTTTTTTTTTATTTATTTTTTTTTTTTTATGATATTTGATTAATAATCATATTTTGTATTTTATTGTTTAATTAATATGACTGAAGTTAAAATCCAGTAACTCCAACTTGTGAGAACTTGCAGGTGCTTCCATGGCCAGGAGTGAATAAATACTTTAAAGTAGGTAGCTAGTTAATGTACTGGCCAAAAATTTTTAAAAGTACAGTGTTTACCGTGTATACCTACATACTACGTACAGCAAAAAATTCATCGTCGAACCTCGAAACGACGTATAAAAGTATGTACCTATATGAACTACGATGGTCTATAATCTATATTAGTTGTAGCGAATTTATGGCATACGTAACAAAGGTAGCACGTTGTTAAATTTTAGTGGTAGGTACCAATAATAAATTGAACTTCTTAAAATATACTTATATAGTTATATAATTAATAATACCTACCTAGTTACTCCAAATTTTTAAAAAGATAATAAAATAATAAAGCCAACTCATAAATAAAATAAACAATAGGTAGGTACCTAAATTATCTTATTTATTGTTCTATGCTTATAACTCATAACTCGTAATAATTTTACTATAGAGTCTTGCGTAAATCGAGTTTTATTCGGATCAAACCGTATCACGTTTCAATAATTCTCGTCGACTTGGAATAATTAATAATTTTAGTGTTCATAATATATATTCGATACATTATTTTTTGATATAAATTCGTCACCTCTGGTCTATATAATAATTAGGTACCTACTCTATTAATTATATAAGTAATTTGATTTCTGATCTTATAAACATTTTTGTTGGTAAAAACTAAAAATATTTACCAAGATTTGGTCATTTATTTTAAAAATATTTTTAAAGTTGATTAAAATGTGTGTATTTTTCTTACTTATTTAGTTAGGTAGGTAGTTAGATTTTTGAAAATAAAAATTAGAATCAAATAGCAATGGCATTTTTCAATTAATATTTTTTTCAAGAAATATTAAAATCAATTAAAATGAACTAATTTTATATATATTTTTAGATGCCTATTCCCAATTTTTACATTATATTTTAAATTATTTAATATTATTTTATTGTAGAAGTTTAAATATATATTGTATATATTATATATATATATAATATATATAAGGTATCTATGTACTCAATTAATACTTTTATTATATTTCTAGTAGGTAGGTAGAAGAGTAGGTATTTATTTTTATTTTTGAAATATTATTTATTGAGTCAATTTAAATTAAATATAAGAAAATACGGTATTTTAATATGGGAAAATGAATAGGTATTTAATATTTAATAATTAAGATAATTAGGATCATATTAAATGTATAATAGTTAAATGGTTAAATAAATACATATGCGTAGGTACCCATTAATTTGATTAAATATCCTATTATATGGAGTAGGTAATCAAATTTTTAATAGGTATTAAAATAGGTATTTAATTTATTTAAAAAATTAGATATTAAATGTGGAAAATAATGCACCAATAATATTATTATCTCTTATTTACATAAACATATAAAAATTATATTTAAAAATCTACTTTACTTTTAGGTAGGTACCTATTTAAATATTTAAAGGAATAATAATTAAAAAGAAAAATAAATTTTATTTTATTTTATAAATTATTGTATAGTGGTTAGAAAGTTAAAAATGTTCATTTTCAATTATCACATTCATTTCATTATTGGTAAAAAAAAATTTCAGTACAGAGTTAACGGAAAGAATTGATTTTATAAAATCCGATAAAATCGATAACTACGATCAGTAAGGGAACAAGTCTAGTTAACGCAACACCCTTTTATTTGGATTTTTTTTAGAAAACAGTTCATTTTTACGTGTTATTTTCAGAAGCTTTTGAAAAGATTTGCGGTCCAAGCTTAGTTTTGAAGTTATGATATTAAGTTTTTTATTACAACACATTTTACGTTGTATTTTCGTATAAAAAGTGTTGTTTTGATATTTAGATTGTATATTATTTGGGTTATGCACTATCAATATTTTTACTGATAATTTAAACCAATATAAATTATAATCCAACTTCGCAATTTCTCATGGAAATACGTATCGACAGCGCTGTATCATCATAAGTATTTTAGGGAAACATATAGCAACTTTCGCCAACGTCTCAAATTAAATGGAAAATTTTTAAATATCCCCCTATTTATTGTGAAACACCACGTCGCGTAGGTTAGTAACAAATTATGGTTAAGTGTACATACTTCTATGAGTCACACCTATAACGCCAGGACATTGGACAATTTAATTCGAAAATACCTAACCTAACCTAACCACAAAATTATCAGTAAAAATATTGATGGTACATAATCACATATACAAACTATGAAATCGACACATAATAAATGTAAAATATATCGTTTTACATAATCAAAACAACTTAAAATTGCTACTTATATAACTTCAAAATAAAGTCCAACCGCAAATTTTTTCAAGCACTCTTGAAATTACAAGTTAAAGCGCACATTTTCAAAAAATAAGAGTATTCCGTAAACTATACCTAAGTAAGTACTAAGTTGCGTCACAATGAGTTTTCAAAAAAGAAAAAAAAATGAATGAGCGAATGAATGCATTCATTTTTTAATAGAATATGGGCTTGAACGCGTTCTTTATGAAAACATTGAACACGAGTATGAACTCATTCGATTTTTTAGTGAATATTCCAAACACTGGTCCTGGACCAAAGTGATTGGCTGTCATATTAAAATTTACCTAAAATAAAGAGGTATCTTATATTTTACTTTTTTATTCACAATTCAATCTTTTTTCAATAGTTCTTCCTCTTTCCAATTTTTTAGAATATCTTAAAACTTTGGATGTAATTTTTATTTTTAATTCAATGCAATAATTTCTTCATTCAATAAAATACAAAAATTAGCCAAAAGTAGTTTATATATTAAGTAAAATTATCTTAAATGTGACCTTTCATTATGCGTGCAACTTAAATGTGGCTAAGTGAAAAGTAAAATTCAAGTGACAAATCTTTAAATGTATTTCTGTTATAATAAATATTATTTATTTTTATATTATTTTTTTATTATTTATTAGTGTATATATATATTAAATTTAATGGCAATAAAATAAATCATTGAATTCTATAAAACAATTTTGAGCAGAGTTCGGTGTAATATACCTATTACTATCCAAAAAAAAAAAAATTTTATAATGTCACCATATATGTAGGTATTATATTATTTTAGAAATATTTAGTAACAACTTTATTTGTTATTTGTCCGTTTATAAACATTTTCTGTTTTAGACGATGATTTTTTTTACGCTATGACTATTCATAGTGCTATAATAAATATTATATATAGTCTGTAACCATGAATATTTTATTTATTATTTTATAATTTATAACAATTTTTCATACTATTCCCCTTATAAAAAGTAGTTTTTCTTTACACTTTTGAAAACTACTTGGAAAATCATAAAATAACCTCTATAAAGTACCAATTAGAATGAATTTCCTATCGAAAATCTTTAAACCACAAAACTCTTACTTTATACCTTCTGTCCAAAAAAGTGTATACATACATAATAAAATAATAATAAAACACATTAGTGTAAAACCAATACATTTCTCGCTACACTCAGGATCAATAGAATATACAATACAATAAAATGCTATTTTTTAGCAAAAATATTTTCCTTCTTTCAGCCAATTTTTGTAAGTTATCTAACTAATCAACAAAATTGCATTAAAATAAAAATAAAAATTACCCCGAAAGGTTTGAGTAAGATGTTCCAAAACATGAGCAGTAGGTATGACTTCATTGAAAAAAATATTGAATTGCACACAAAAAGTAAAATTAAAGGTATTTTCTAAATAGTTTTAGGTATATTTTAATATGACACCAGTTGGTCACTTGAGCCCAAACCTATTATATATTTTACTATAAGTATTTATCTGGAAGCACTGTATATCTCTTTAAGTTTTAAACCGATTAAATCCATAAATATTCATTGTCATAAAGAACATAAAATATACACATTACATATTATATAAAAAAGTGTTTACAGAAAAATAAAAAAATAAAAATAAACATCATTGTAAAACTAGCTACCTCAATATGCTCAAAATCTAAAATACTAATTTGTTTTATAGTTATTAAAACTTTGGGATTTTTACCATTTCATTAAAGGAAAACATATTTTTTTCACTAATTAATTACAATTTAAATTAATTTAATATACTAATTTGGGACACAGTTTTGTTTATTCATTTTTTCATTCAAGTACTGATTATTTTTAGAAAATGAAAAAAAAATGAAATTTTAACATCTATAACATGTAGATATACCTTTGTTTTCTATTACAAGAACAAAAAAATTTTATCTATTTTAAATTTTAAAATATATACTAGCAATATATGTATATTTTTAGTTACACCCAACATACTGTACATTGAGGTAGACTTACATAAGTACAACTTATCTAGCTCCCAAATGGAAAATAAGTTAATATTTAATTTGTTTGTAAAGCCCAATACTGCATAGGTTTTTATTTATACTGATATCAATGCTCGTATCATTCTGAAAAAAAAAACAAACAATAAATTTAATTATTAAATACATACATTCACATACTTATGTATAAAAACAATGATTTACTTACCCGTATAAGTAGTAGAAAAATGAGAGCAAATAAAATGATAATTTTATCCAACCTTCACGTTGATATTTATACAATTTGTCTGCATTCATAATACTCGTTGGATCATAGAGACCAAATCCAGACATTACAGGTCTAGTTTGATACCTGTAATCAAATACAAATTTATTTAATTTTATATTAAATAAATTTTTTTATTAATAGTTATAATTATAAACTAAATACTAAAAGATAGTTATAATAATTATAAACATTTTGTAAATAAAACAATGTAAACCACTTTTTTGTATAATTACCTTCTAATATGATAAGCCATTAATGGAAAATTAATAGCAAGAGAAAACCATTGACCTCCGAACAAAAATAAAATGTTGAAGAAGAAATGTAACAAATATTCTGGAAGCACTAACTGAAATAAAAAGTTAATTGTTAATAATAATATTATATAATCATTAATTATTACAAAATAAAAATGGCGGAAACTAGGGGGTGGAAATACTTTGATTGTTGAGTAATGGAAATATATACTGG
This sequence comes from Pemphigus obesinymphae, assembly GCA_025469235.1. Taxonomy (NCBI): domain Eukaryota; kingdom Metazoa; phylum Arthropoda; class Insecta; order Hemiptera; family Aphididae; genus Pemphigus; species Pemphigus obesinymphae. The sequence goes on along the minus strand of JAIPRL010004864.1, from coordinate 21,538 downwards.
TAATGAATATATTAAATTTAAAACCATTTATAAAACAATTTTGAACAGATCTTGGAGTAATATACATATTTTATATTTTGACTTTGAATCACAATATTGATTTAATTCACCCTGAGAAGTTACACAAAAATGTAACCTTTATAATTGTGGGTGTTTATTATTATTTTTATTTTAGTAGTATACAGTAACAGTGGAAACTTTATTTGTTATTTATCCCATTTATAAAAAAATGTCTGTTATGAGAAATTCTTTTATTTTTAAAAAAACTGGGAAAATATAAAAATAACTTCTGAAAAATCATATTTAGAATAAATTTACTCTTTATTCTAAAATGCCTACTCGAATCATAAACAAGAAGTTGTTTCCAAATAAATAAAAATATACACATCATTGTAAAACTAATAGACTCAATTAAACTAATCACGTCCCACTTAAAATCTAAAATCTAAATAATATTCACACATTCAGAATATTATTATACATTTAAAAATAAATGATTAACATTCTAAATTAATTAAAGTTGTCATGATGATAATCAATTTGCATTTTTATTTTTTAATAAAAATTTACACAGGTTTAGATCCAAACAAAAATATTCAATTAAAATTTTAATTATAATACTCCTTTATTTCAGTTTTTAAAAAAATAAAAGCGGTATAAAAAATAATTGTACATTCATTTTGACTGTTATTTGTACATTTTTGTCCATAAAATAATGAAAAATAATAACTAATTGTATAAATCATTATATAAAATAAATACATTTATTTCATATAGTCATGCTAAGCAGCAAATATTAATTACTAATAAATTAAAAAGTAAAACATAAGTATTAAATTGTTATCAAATATCAATAATGCTTACTAAATCAGCTACTTTATACAATAGGTTTTTAATAATAAAATTGACAGTTTTTATTTTATATACAACTTAATCACATTGCATGCTCTAATTAGATAAATCTACACAGAAAAATAGTTGACATAAAAATCTCGATACAAATATAATAATAATACATATTTTCATGTCATATGAGTATATACTAAACTCTTTTATATTATGTTATTTAAGATAACAAATACATAACGAAGGAATGATAAATAACAAGTCATTTTGGATTAATTTAACATATAATTTAAATAGTCAAAATTATCATTTATCAATTATTTTTATGTAGATTGAATGCGTTGTTTTATTTACTACTATATTTTTAAACCGAGTAAACATTTTATAATGTTATTTTTTATATATGATAATTATATTAGACATTATAGTTATACATGTAGTTTAATAATTTAACACATTTTTATTATTCAAAAATAATAAACACATTTATAAAATTTAAATTTGCATCACGATACTTATTATTTATGGTTCTAAAGCTTAATACAGTTATCATAGGTATTAGACATTTAAAATACCCCAGAAATAAATTAATATTTTATTACATAATACATATATTATTATTATTATTTTAATTATCATTTAAATATTAAAATAATAATATATAAAAAATAATCACAAAAATTACACAATTTTACAAATTACTATTATTATATTTATATACCTATGTAGTATTTTTTAGAATTCCCTATGCTATAGAAACCATGTGACCAAAGTAGACTTTAAACTAAGTAACAACTAGATAAAATTTTACTCATAAAATCCTCATCTAAAAACTCCACTATATTAAATAATTAATTATAAAAATGTTATAAAATAATGAAAAATTATGAAATAATAATAATCTATAGACTACGAGCTAATAAGAAGTATGTCATATGCAGATAACATTTTACTATACTCTGTTCAATAAAAGATCAGTACACGACAGACAGCGACAATCAGACGTTTTCCCCACCAAATCAACCACCTATTCGGAATTTTGATTTAACATGTGTCCGCTCGTTGCTGTGACAGCGCCACGCATTAGTTACGCAGCACATGTGGTTGTGTCAAGTAGGTATACATGGTACCTATATTATATTATACTGAGTAGACAATAGATTTTAAATTATGTGTGCATGTTAGTTGTCAATTATATAACTATAAGGTGCTTCTGTAGCGCACGAGGTTGAAGCTTGGAACAAAGCAACATCCCTGCCCATTACTGATTTTACAATAAACTGAGTATACATTCATATACTTTTAATATAATTAACATATTACTAAAAATAAATATTGCTATAAAACCCACAACTTTTAGTTTTCAAAACAATTCAACTGGTACTTGAAATAGAAAAATTAATTAGTTCTTATATTAACAAATGTCAAACAATAAATAAATAATGTAAAATGAAAACATGTTATAATAAAATCGAAAATAATTTTAAATTTATTTTAACTAAGTGCTTGCGACAAATTAGGATTTCTTTTAACATTTAGGAGGATAAGATAAATAATTTTATATTTCATTCGTTATAAATTACATGCAACTGAATAAAAATTACATTACACATTTTAACAATGAATATAATTAAAGGCAAATTAAAAATATAAACTATACAAATAGGTAGTTTCTCATTTTATTTATTAATTTTGTTTTAAACATACAAATGTATAGGACATATATACTTAATTTAAATTTAGTTCATACTTACTGGATTTAAACTATTACATTGATCTATAGGATTCTTGCTATCGGTTTTAAGTTCATCAAATGCAATCACCTAAAAAAAATATAATAATTCAGTAAAAATAACTAAAATCTATAAATCTAAGAACTCATAAAAATCAATTTGTTATTTCTATGATGTATAAATTTGTATATTTAACTTATATTCCATATTAATATTTAACATATAATGCAGATATAAAGTACCTAATTAAAGCTATAACATTTAATTAGGTAGTTAAAAATGTTTTTTATAATTATATACTCCAAAATAATGAATACTTGAACTTCTATTCCAAGTTAATTTAAATAAGGCTTATACCTACTTTATTTCAATAATTTTGACACTTAAATAAATAAGTCTCTATTTAGTATAGTATAATATAATATTTTTAAATAATCATATAATATAGAGAATTTAATTGTTCAAAATGATTATTTACATCAGTGGTCCTCAACGATCTGTCTGCAGAGTACCTGGTCCATATTGTAATATAAAATATTATACTATACGATATATATATTACGACAATATTTAGTTGAGAAAAAAATATCACCAGATTTGAATGAAGTATTGACTCAGACAGTAAAAATAATACATTTTATTAAAATGAATGCCTTAAATTCTAGACGATTTTCAATTTTATGTGAGGAATTGAATCTGAGTATCCTCACTTACTAATATATGGAGAGTTTCTTTCAAATAGATTTTCAAATCAACAATGTCACTCATAACTATGTAGGTACTAGAAACTATGTCAACGTATTGATAGAACAAACAGACAGACGGGCTAATACAATACAGATATAAGTGTCTTAATCCATAATTAGAATCCTAAAAACTATGTTTAATTTTAATGACATCTTGTTGTTTAGAAAAATATTATAAATCTATATAAATATCTAATATGTAATTTGAATATGCCCTACTAACAAAACATAATTATAAATGAAATAACAATTTTCAGTAAAGTTAAGATTTGTTGCATATAGCATTCAAAATTTAGAAAAATCTACTCAAATTTGTTTCTATGAACTTTATAAATATTGATTATAATTATACACATAATTATATGTAGAAATTTATTATTATTATTACTTATATACTTAAGTACCTACATAAAACATACTTTAACATAAGTACCTACTATTATTTATTATTCCATTAGCACATTGTGCATATATTATAGCCATAAAAAGAAATCACAAGTACCTACCTATTAGTATTTTACAACTATTCTATTTTAAAGTAATTTTAATTGAAGTATAATCCTGTTTATAATTTAAAACAATGTTACCTATACAAAAAATATACCTAAGAAAATTTAATCATTTGCTTTAAAATAAATTCCTAAATACATATTCATCTCTTTTGGTTTGTTGTATACCCAGTCAAGACATAAATACGGTCTGTACCTACTTCAAATGTTTATAAAACAAAAACAAAACATCATACGAAAATTCTAAAATTACATTTGAATAGTACTTTTTAACCATTTATAAATTATTCAAAATTCCCCCTCCTTTTTGATACAACATACATTGCGGCCACTGTTTAATACAAACAGTACGTATTGTCTCCAAGAGAATATCTGCAGCTGCCTTCAAAATACTTCGTCTGAGCAACTCCAAATTCGGGTGAAATTTTTTACAGGCTATCTCCTCCAAAATACTCCATAACTCATATTTAAGTGGGTTTAATTCAAGAATTGCAGAGAGTCAATCAGATGCTATGCCTTGATGAAATGTGGGACATTGTTTTTTAAGCCAGGGTTGAGTTGTTTTTAACTTATGGGCTGGTACCAAATACTGTTGGAATTCTTAATCAAACAAAGTATTGCTACAGTGCTACAGGATCTAAAACACTCGTCTGGTACTCGCAAGCCCCCGTTTTCACCCCGGCTTCACAGAAATAATTCAATGTAACGCCGTGCCATAACTTGAGTGAAGTGGTGGCCTTGTTGAACGTGTAAAACCTTTTTTTTTTGGCCTCTAAAGACTGGGCATATACCCTATCATTCAGCTTGTTATATTTTTCCTCTACACTATTTTGTCAGTAAACAAAATGTTTTTGAACCCGTTTACTATGAGTGCAGCAACTTTTTCAATCTTTCGAGTATAATAGCTTTTAATCTGTCTATCAGCAAATAACTCTATTATTAGGTACTACAAAGTGTTGCCCCTTTTTAAGAATCAAAATAAAGGTACAACACGGTAATGACAGTATTTATGTCAAGACTAGGTATAATACATTAATACCTACTGTATACCGTGTAGATAGGTATGTACCTACCTACATACTATTATAGGTACAAATATGTTACCTATTAAAAAAAATTAAATTTGAAGTTTGAAATTTGAAATAAACATATGTACCTATAGGTAGGTAAGTATGTAAAAAAGAATAAGTATTTGGGGTTAATATGTGGGTAGGTACTGTATAGGTAACAATTACTACTTATTTCATTATTATTTTCATCTACTGTGTTGAGCGAATAGATTACACGAATATTACTATAATTTTCTGTGAAATTAGATAGGTAGGTAGGTAGGTAAGTGTAGGTAAAACCTATCTATCTAATAGAAAGAAATGTACTTACATGAAATATTGAGAAAAATACTAAAAAGGCGTCCGATATCATGGCCACGATATAAGTACATGCTGGGAAATTAAAAGGCATCGCGATTATTTTACTGTAATTAAAATGTTGTTTTCACATGTATAACGAAATTAATCAAATAAATAACTAAAACATGATCTATGATCTATGCTATGATAAGGTCGTAAAATGTCATATTCTTTATGTATAATTGATGTATAAACTAAAATCCGATTATATACTTAAAAACCAGACGACACGCAATAATATTATGTTTTCTACTCGATACGGATATTTGAACTTTAAAAGTAATAAGAGATTAAAAGATATAGGTATTCGAGGCGTTCCCGTTCACTGTAGCGGCAAAACGTCTTGGGACTATCATTCTAAAATTGATAACAACCGCTGCGATAAGACATTTTTTCGTCAACAGTGTTTCCAAATAAAAATAATGCCGTGTCTAAATACACGAGGATCGTGTAGATAATGCGTACACGAACCAACCGTGTAAACATTTCCTACCCGGTCGTTTAGTGCGCATACGCCTGGACTTTTTATGCATGCATATTGGTAGGTATAAGATTTTGAAGGAAAACTGCCTTTCGCAAATGTTAGAAAATTGTTGTAAATTGGAAAATAATGTTACACACACACTGAACTCGCTCAGAATCTTTTTTTATTATTAACAATAATAAATTAATATAAATAATAATTATATTTATTATTATTATAGGTACCTATATTGTTATAAAAATTGCATATTGTGTTTCATTTTATATCATTATTTTTAGTACAGACAGAAGATTGCTATTTTAACTTAAAATATTTAAGCAATGGTAATATCGTATTCTGTTATATAATATTATTTTAAAAATTTTTAGGTATTTCAGTTTTATTTTATTTATTAACATATTTTATTCGTTTGTTAATTCTCAACAATAATTATAAAAATATATGATACAATGTAATAATATAATCTATCCAAAATTTTTTTATAGAATATAGTTACATGCACAAAAAATATCGAATCGAATATGTATCAAAATGTAAAAATTGGAAGTCCGGGCGCATGCGCACTAAACGACAGGGTTGGGAATGTTTACACCATAGAGTAGTAGCAGTTATTCTATGGTTTACACAGTTGGTCCGTGTCATAGAGTAATACTCTATGGTCCGTGTACGCTTTATCTACACGAGCGCCCGTATTTACAACGTAAAAATAAACCAATCGATATGTAATTTTATCAATTATTTAATGAAATTTCATCCTTGATATTATGAATAGTAATTTATTTATAATTACATAAATCATAATAATATCGTAAACGTAGGTATTTAAATAAAGTAAAATACTTTAGAGGACGTTGGATACGGACCGTTTTTTATTTACCTATAACTATTTTTTGTCAATCGTACAGACCAGCCCAAGTAATCTATTCTGTAGCCCAGTCAAATTATGTTTTCAGAACGGAAAACTAGTGGCAAGATAAATTTTTGCAAACGCCTTAATAATATTATTAAATAAATAATATGTAAAAAGTTTCCATGGATATCACTTCGACTTCAAAGGTTCCTAAAATAGCTTTTTCGTAAATCTCTTACTTTTAATGTGTCGTACAACAAAAATTTTATATGAAATTGGTAGACTAAATAATTATTTTACAAAAAAAAAAATATTCATTTTTTGTGTACTAAAGACTGTTTTCACGGTATACGACCTTCCAAATGTCCGTTATTTTAAAAATATGATTTTTTTATTTTTAAAAAATTGCCTTTTCGTAAATATCTCTCCTCCTATTCGTCGTAGAACAAAGTTTTAAAATTAAAATTGTAACGGAAATAATTTTCTATAAAATTGTATATCGTTTATGTACAATAAACCGTTTAAACTGTTATACGGCTTTTAATATAATATCATCCTATAAAAAAATATAATAATACAAATATAAGATAAGAAAAATTATTTAAGGAAAGACTAAGTTATGAACTGAAAAATTATTAAGGATTATACCTTAATATAAAAATAAAAATTCCACCTCGCCCCCTCTACTTTGCTAAATTTAGGGGGTTAACCCCCTAATCGGGGTTTTCCTAAAAATCTCAATAAATATTATTTCTATCTTAATATATATTTACGACAAAAAATTTCAAATAAAAATTGTTCACCGTTTAATTGTCTATAAATTTTGTAATTATTAATTTTTGTCTAGATATAAAGGTTAGGCCAAAAATTTAATTATAATTCAAAAAGTTATATTCTGCGGTAATAGTGAGTCATAAACACATATTAATTATATTCTACAACCGTGGTCACAAAATAAACAATTAAATTTATGTTCTATGATATTTATTATTTACTCCTGGAGCATATTATCTGTAATATTTCTAGACATATAAAATAACAAGATAGCCAACTAACTCCCTATACCACTTTTGCCTGCATTTGCTGTCTGTCTATCTAATGGGCAATATAGTAAAATTACACAATGCAAAACAATAAATGTGGTGTCTATGTTAAAATTAGAGTTAAAACACCTTTTACCTATTACTTTTAGAAAGGAGAACATTTTCTAGAAAATGACATATCACTTTTGTAAAATATTGTTTATCAAAGAAGCATTTTAAGTTTTTTTTTTTTTTTTTAACGCTGTAACTTCTCTGTAAAATAATATTTTGCAAAAGGACATCATTTTCTAGAACATATTCTCCTTTTTAAAATTGATTATAGGTGTTTTAATGTAGACACTACATTTATTATTTTGCGTAAAGTGTAATTTTGCTATATTGCCTATTAGATAGACACAGACAGCAAATGCGGGTGTGATGATATCATAAGAAATAAAAAGAAGAAACTAAATATATGAACTTTATCAAAGGATTGTTAATCTAATTTCAGGCTTAAAAATGCTGTGGAGTTCTTGAAATCTAACAAATAAACTAAATTATGTTCTTTAAACTCATCAATTAAAGAAAGACTAAAATATGTATTCTGTAATTTCCAACCACAACAAGGCAATAATTCTACACCAATACAATACAATATATTTGGGTTTAAAAAAAACCCAAAGTTTAGTTATTTTAAACATCTTTTGATACAAACTTCATTGATTGAAATCTCAATACAGTTGATTTTAGAAATTTAAATATTTCTAAAAAAAACATAGGTAAACCTAAAGATATGTGTGTGGTTACTTGATGAAAAACGTTTAAAGATTTTATTGAAAACTTTCCTTTATAAGCAATCAAAGACAGAGTTGGAACCATTATACAGCTTAATTTTAGTGATGGATATTATACACATGCATGTGAATAATTCGTTAAAAATTACAAGTACTTGAAAATTGAAAGTTTTCTATTTTTTTTTTTTTTTTCTATCAAACTATTAAAGATTTATTAAGAAAGGAAACTGCGTTAAAATTTTAAATTAAGGATATAGTTTTATTAAATACATTTTATTAAATTGTTCACATGGATGTTTATAACGAACAGTGTACATTAAGTCTTTAATTTTCGTTCCTACATTATCTTCAATTGCAATTGAAGGGAAGTTTTCAATAAAAATACTTTCTATTTGATAATTAAATTGTAAAAGTCATTGTGGGCATTATTAATTTTCCAATCAAAGAATTAGAATTATTGTTTGCAGGATAAGATTTGAAGAAAGATAGGAGAAATTAAGGATCTAAATTTTTTTTGGAAATGAGCATATTCTGTGCAAACGGGGCAAACATGATTTCTAAACATCTTTTCATTAGATAACCACAAATATATGTTGGGCAGTTTTGGTCAGGGATATTTAAATTTCTGTATTTTACTGTACCAATTTTAATGGGATTTAAATTAAAAGTATCTTGAGTTGGATTCATTAGGACTTTGGGAATATCAGAGGATGATTGAGGATCATTTATTTGGGTTAAGATTTCATAGAGATATTCAATACAATTAGCTCCAGGGGAATGTTTAAAATAATCAAGGCAAAATAATTTTTTGAAAACATTGATAAATTGTATTGGGGTCAGATTCATATTTATTATTTATTTATACGGAGAAAAACTCCATTTACATATTATAAATTTACAATAAAATTAGCAGTTTAACATATAACAGTAATTTATCTGAAAATGATATAATATATAAAAAATAGCTTTAACATATATTGTAAATATAATTATTAATATTAATCAAACTATGTAATATAATATAAATCTTATATAATTAAATAGTATACACAAGTAGCACATTTATAAATACAATTTTAAACTATACATTGAAAGTGGTTTTAATATCTCCTTGTTTATAAAAAAATTAATTTAAATTGGTGGAATTTCCTAGAGTCATTAATGTATTAACCGGCGATGATAATAAATATTTAGTTTTAACATGATTGATTAAAAACATTTTTTTATTTCTTGTGTTTTTATTATGAGTTCTAAAGTTAATTTTGTTTAAGATTTAAAAACATCCAATGGTATTATTTCCATTTTGGGTTCGAATTGTTCCGAATAGATTTTCAAGGCAATTCTGATTTACACGACGAGTTATTATAACACAATCTTTATTTTGGTTAGAATTTGAAGAATTCCACAGCATTTGTAGACAAGATATAGAAACTAACCAACCATTGATAAAGTTAACACGTCCAGTTACATCAGATTCATTATATTTATGTAAAACTTTGATATTATTAAATACTTCAGTCATTTTAATTAAGTGATCAGATTGACGTGAAATGTTTTTAAAGGGGTCATTGAAAATTTTACTGTTGGGAGTGCCTGATGGATTGAAAATATCAAACAATTTATTCATATCATGAATAAATTGTATTGTTTTTATTTGAAATTGCAGGTAAAACACCACAATTTAAAGCTGTGGACATACCAGCTGCAACACTTGAACTAAATACCTGGGCAGATAATTATACTTTCATTTTTTCAAATAGTCTTGGATAAATATGTGGAAAAGTCAATTTTGGTGTCATACGTAGATTTAGATTATACTTAGAATCATAATCATAAAAAGTGTTTAAATATATTTTCTACTGACTCATCTTTAATTTTAAAATTATGTTTAAATAACATATTTCTGGTTGATTTCAATAGATGAGGGGGGTCAAATAGATATACTGTTTTTCTTAATCAACTTCAAAATAAGCTTCATTGGAAAAACATTGTTGCTATTAGAAAATTTTATGAAATTTGGGCCTTGATCGGTAATAAAAGCTTTTACAATAAGGTTGATAATTCTAAGTCTACGAATTGTTGAAAAAATTATAATATTTAAATTCCTACCAGAACAGATTTTAGAAATGAAGTAATAAAAAATTGGTCGTTTCCAACTATAATTCAAACTTCTAATCATAAAATCGAGAACACAATTTGTTGGTTTGTAAGTTTCATTATTTTTTGATTAATTTAAACCAATTTATTTATATTTTGATGCATTATAAAAAAGATAAGTTTTTATAGACATTTCACCTGCACAAAGAATATAATGCAGAACTTCAGGAAGGTAATTTTAGTTTTGAAAGATAAAAATTTAACATAAAATCTATTACACCCGGTTAGAGTTCATATCTTAAAGTACAAATTGAAGGAAGATTAAATGATTTTTGAAGCAATTTGAAGACATTTGGCCCAAGAAAATGAGGACCAAATTGTTTAATTTTGGTACTAAACTGATGTCCACATGGATTTCTATCCTTATTATTTACATAATTTTTTATAAACATAAAAAGAGATGATGGTAGATACTCTTCACATAGTTGAACAGATTTTCCTATGCCATTTGTTTGCGCCAACATTTCACTCAAATGTGAAACTTTTTTTTCCAAATTTTTAATTGGTCGATGAGCTTCGCTGAGTTCCTTCTTGAATTTGAGTTTCCTTGGAGTTCTAGCAGAAAGGTGAATTTGAGTCTGACTACCAATCGACACATCACAATCTGTTGATGATGACATAGCATAAGAATCTGAAATGCTAATGGTATAAAAATCCATAAAAAAAAAAAAAATTTTATATGAAAATTTTATTTTATACCAGGTGTTGTACATCGTATTGGTACATCATCCACAACACTATACGATTCAACCACAGAAGTTGTTGGTTAAGATACAGCAATAGGATTTTGTTCAAGGACAGTATCTAAAATTATAGTATACATAAGTAAATTAAAAATAAAATAAAATGTATAAAAACGTCTACTAGGTATACTTAAACCTAATAGAGTATAGTAATACATTTAATAGTCATTTATGATAATTATTATATAACTTACTTTCAAATAAAGTTGGTACTGCATGTGGATAAAACCTATTCTTTTGGAAGTTGCTAATTATATTATCCTCAAAATCAAGTGAACACAACTTATATTTTTTCGCAAGATCACCAGTATCTGTGATTGATAAAGAAACGGCGATTACATTTTCCAATCCACAAAGCACACCTTAATAACAAAAAATACATTATTATAAAAGTGGTTATTATAGCAAATATTTCTTACCTTATAGGATCTTTAGGAAAATTAAAAAACGATTTTTCATTTCCAACAGTATTCTTGTTGTACACAGAATGGCAATCATACAGTACACATTGAATGCTACTGGTGTAGCTCGTCATTTTGAAAATTACAATTTAAACAAAAATAATTTTCAAAATACAATCCTCAGTGACATTGTGTAGTTGTAGAACACACACAATGCAATAAAAAATGTAAAAAAATGCAAAAAAATCTGAAAAACACATGGGCAGAAAAAATCGCAAAGGCTAAGGACATCAAATGCGACTTTTATCCTTATATTTTTATTAGGTTATAAAATTCTCTTCACTCATGGATTAAATCCATAGATTAATTCTATGAAGTTCGATACCAACACCGTTTGTCTAGAAGCATTTTTTATTTTTCATTAAAAAGTGATTATGTTTACATTAGGTTTGAAGATATAGAATATCAATATTATCAGTTACTACAACAACACGTTTCATTCACAGTATGGCCAAATCTCATACAATAAAAAAAAAACTCCCCTTATACCTAATATCATCACAAAATAGATTTTGTCATGTCTAACACGTAGTATTTAGTTTTCAATAGTTCATTTAATTTAAATAACTCATATCTATATGGTATTCAAAATCATATTAATATGATATATTACCATATTTATATAAAAACATTCTAACACCATCACATATTATACATAGAACGTGAAATTAATGATATATTTTTTGGGAACACAGTAGTATACTTATTACTTACGTATAAAAATGGTTCTTGGTATTTTTTATTTTCTTATTAACACAGTCATGCGCAGAACTAAATACAACCAACTTAAAACAAATATAATAAAAAATAGAATAATAAAAGAACCACAAAAAAATACATTGAAATTTAAATACTAATTTATATCTTATGATATGAATATAGCGCTGTGATAAGCAGTGAAGTGTAAACCAGTAATGCCAGTGTTGTAAATGGCGGCTTTGTATCAGTGATAATGTCGCGTCGGCTTTATATGTCTATGGATGTTTCTTTATTTCGTTATCCAAATGCCAAATATTGACATGTTAACATAGTATTTTTTTAGTGAATATTTTTTTAAAATATTTATAGTTTATAATTTATTTTATTCTTTTAAACTATCACATCATGATTATACACGATATTCTGACTGACATGTATGCATGTGTAGAATTTTTATGTACAAATGTAGTAGTCGAACTTTCGGATACTGCCGGACTTATAGACCATAATTATGATTTAAGCACATTGAGGTAAAATGTAACATATTTTAATATTTAAGATCCTTAAAAGTGAAATTACAGAATTTATTAGTTTTAAGATTTTAGAATTGAATGATTGCGAACCTTATTTATAATGCATTTATTGTTGGGTCAAGTTTATACTTAATAATTTTTAATTTTAAGATCACGGGATTCGTGCTTCCTACTATTTATTAGCGTGACACTATTTCGACAAAAATAATCTCTATATGACCTAATATCATATATTAAGGTAAACGAAACACGTTTACAGTATTTCAATAAGAAGTCACAATGTTTTGGTATGAATGGAACAATCAGCTATAGGCCTAATGTAGATAATATGCAGATCATTGCATATTATCTGTTTCAAAACAATTGCTACATCAAAAGACATGTTTGGTACAAAGAAGTTTGTTCAATTACAACTACATAACGAGAATGATGAACCGTTTTTTTTTCAATTGTACTATGTATAGACATATTTAAAAATATTGTCCAAAGCATAATTTATAACTTCAGATGGATAATATGAGTTTACAAGGATAATATTGGGAGTAGTGACTGGACCATCTGTATACCAACGTATGATAAATCAAATTTACTATAGCTATGGTTTTCATGGATGATGTTTTGTGTAGCTGTTAGATAGACATTTAGTAAAAAAAAGTATTGTACCAAAAATTACAAGATGGTGATTGCAGATTATTGATTATGATTTTGAGGTATAGCACTAAAATAAACTATCTAGACACACTATTAAGGAATCCCTGAGCTAGTGAAGACTTGTAGATAAAACAGAAAAGTAAAATGTATTATTGAAGACTGGCTAATACTATTTCAATGGCAAGATAAGAAGGTATATAAATTAAATTATTATGATAATTGGATTGAATGACAAAATTCTATTAACCAAAACTAGGAAAAATATATAAGAAGAATTTTGTGTAACCTATGGTAAATTATATTGTCACGAAGGTGATAAACATTTGTGTGTAGTGCCTGAACGTGCAAGAAACCAAATTGCAATATTGTGTCAAAACAAAGTAGGACATCTTGTTTCATAAAATACACTGGAACATTAGCAATGACATTATTAGTTCCCACTTATAAAAGATATGCTAAGAGATTGTTCGGCAAATAAAAAACCTGATGGACGATGTTGAAGACTACTATGTACAACTGATAAGGCGAGTATACCTTTTCATATTGTACATATTGATCACTTAAGTCCTTTTATCAAAGGAAAACTTAATAATATATATTTATTTGTACAAATTAATGAATTTACAAAGTATTCAAATCTAAAACTAACTAAAAATATGAAAAGTGGTACAACTACATAACTAATGGAGAACATTATAAATATCTTTGGACCCATGACAAGAATTATCAGCAACTGTGGCTTAGAACTTACAGGAAGAGAATTTAAACAAATGTATATGTTAAGGATTAGAATGGACTGTAAATTTTATAGGTATATTTAAAGGATAAAAGGAGATTTTATAAATAACACAAAAAATTATGGATTTACAAACTATTATTGAAAACAAAACTACAAACTAAAATATATTACAAAATGTCTTACCTTGGCTGGCCAGCCCAAATATTTAAATAATTCAATGTTATTATTATACAATCAATTTTATATTGGAGCCACCACGGTTATAGATTTGGATTCAGCGCATCAATTGGTAGGTGGTGTGGTCGGTCGTGGTGAGGTTTGTGTATATATGCAAACGGCGGTGCTAACGGTACGGTATAGGTACCTACTCACAAACGCATTCGTGATGACTGCCAAACGCGAGGTCAACCCGTGGTGGTGTTAAAACGTTGATAAACGCCACGGCGGCGGTGGTGCTATCTTCTATCCGCAGAGGGAGACCGGGTGGCTCTTTTAATTATTTAATTAGTCAAGGAATTATTGGATAGGCCTCAACAGTATATAAAATCAAAAATATATATGTATAAAATGCAACATCTAAAGCTGTAACCAAATTATTTTATTAATTAAATTGGAATCCAGGATATTATGCCAATTCCTTGTGATCACAAAATTGTAAAACTCTTTTTTATATTTACCTTATTTATAATGTGATTATATATTATTAGAATTAAGCATGGGCACTATTATGAACTATTGAATAGTTTCACACGATCAAATGGTAATTTTTTCGAAGTTTGATACAATCTATCGTATAATCTAACATAGTCTAATTATTGATTAGTTTCAAAATTATTTGAATATTTATATTGACAATTAAGGTAGTCAATCAAATTAAAAGTATAAAACAAAGACTTTAATAGTTACTAACTATTAAATAGTTTGATAGTACTATTTACTAATAATAACCCAATTTGTAATTATTTCAGATATTCTAAAGAACGAATTAACATTTTACGTGCACGTGTGTAAGTATCTATATTTTTAAAAACAAATGAATAATTAATTATAATGTAATTATATTTTTATTAGTCAATGCCTGTTTAAATTAAACGAAAGTCTCAAAATGAAATCAGATGGAATAAAGACTAAACTTGGAAAAAGTTTCTCAGCAATTAACCAGCAAAATACGGATTTTCGGAATACTATTCGCGAACACGCCATGTGGATAGAAAAGTGTTGTTCAATTTTTTATGACATGTATCCTTTTTCAAAATGATAATTATATTTTGTACTTGTTTGAAATTACTCCACTACTACACCATAAAAATTGCATCTAAATGCTAAATCTAAAGCCATGACAAAAGTCGATTTTAATAATCTATGTATCACTGGCTCAGTGGGAAAAGAAATAAGGAGTGAATGTAAGTATAATCAACCAAAGTCATGACTTTAAAAAGATTATAATAAAAAAAAATGTATAGCGAATTAATAAGCCAATTGTTGTGACTACTCTATTTTATTCAATTGAATAATAATAATGTCTATAACAGAAACTATATTTAAGAAAAACTGTCCTATGTAAAAAAATATGGGCTAAAAGTAGTCTTAACTCCATGAGTTCAAAAAATAATAATTTATAAAATGAGTTTTAATATAAAATAATCTTTTACGTGCTATCCTATCAATAAAAATGAATAATAAATACACTACCATGTGATAAACTGCTCGTTTTTGAATGAACCAAATTTTACTGATACTATACATATTAAAACATATGAATGAAGCATTGATTAAAAATCTGTAGACAAGGATAAATGTAACTATCTTTCTTGTGCAGGTATAACTTTCTATATAACACAAACATGTTCATACGTTATTTCTTTCTTCATTAATTTGGCTTAACCATGGTATGTACAATGGATATAGGAATGTGATATCCATATGTTTTGATATCAACAACTGGCATTTTTGAAACTTAAGTAAAAAATTTGAAAACATAAAACTTGCCTATAAAACATTAAAAATTAAAAACTCATGTGACAATATCTGTTTTATGAAATTGTAAATATTTTCTTGAATAATGCTATAATATCAGTGGCGACTCGTGGGCTTTGAAAGTGGAAGGATGATTAAAAATTATTAATTTTTAATAGCATATAATACAATTTTAATTATGTATCAATTTAAAAGGTATTTATTAAACCAAAACGAATACCATATAGAAAAACAAAAATATAAATATGTTTACAAAAAATGAAAATTACAAAATAATAAAACGATTCTTATACATTTTTACTCAAAATGTAAGCGTTTATCTTTTATATCACTAAACAGATCTTCCAAGTTGTTTTATTTAAACTTTCTGTTAATATGATACTGAATTTGTATCTACTATAACTATATTATAATAATAATATAATAAAATAATAAATTAAATAATTAATAAAGAAATATAGAAATGTGCATGTGTCACAATCATTCAGTAAATACACATTAACATATTCTGTATTGTTCCACAGTCCACATGCATATCAGACGATTATTCGTATCGCTCCGGCGGCCGTATTATTACCGAATTCCCCTTATGTTTTTGTATTCTTATCATATAGTTATAACGGGTGATTGTCGAAGTCACCCCAGCGCTGAGCACTGTTCGATACTCGATAACTGCGCATATGTATAATAGGTACCTATTTCAACCGTGATGTTACCTACATGTATTTTTAAACTTCGATTGCCTCATAATGTTTTCATAACAATGGAAAACAATTTTTACTTTCGATAATAATATTTTGAAAATACATTACAATGTCAATATAAATAATTATTAATATTCAAGTCAATATCTAACTCGTTAATAAGTAATTTGTTAGGTACAATTTTAGAGGGGGGCGATCGCCCCGTCGCCTCTACACACGAGCCGCCACTGTGTAATATTATATCAAAATATTTCTGAACCATATAATTTTCATTTTATGAACACTCAAAAAGTATTTTTATTAGTACTAGAAATTATGGTTAATTAATAACATTTTAATACCTAGGAAAATAGTCCATGTTTCTGACGATATGATGGTTTAATTTTATACAATCTATTTATTATAATATATATTTTTATAAATATTAGTGTAGATTTATGAGTGTTTATATACCTATATAGATGTAATAATAATTATTGTAATCATTATGTATGGATTCCCCTTGTATAAGTAAATGACAAAACATTTTTGTAATACATTTTGGTTAAAACTAAGAATTTATTGTAAAAACTTATATTTATTCTAAATTGATTCAATCCACCTAATCAAACTAATATGATCGACCTAATATAAATATGCCATAAGAAGATATTATAATACCTTTGTATTTGCTGTCTAATTTCCCATTGAAAACCTTCATTATCATTAAATAAAAGATTATATTATTCCGTTGGTACTGAAAAAATCATGAAAACTATATGTCACAATTTATTTTTTTTTGTAGGCATTTAAATTTTTGGACAAAATGTATTATTTTGTTAAATATGACAATCAAATGGACGTACATAATATAATATATTGGTTATAATATTCTAATTTTATTAGTAAATTTTTTAAAAGACTTAAGTTTAGGCAAATTATATATTTTAATACTATATTAACGTGATAACATTTTTAAAATAGGTTTTTCTAATTTTAGACTATTTATAAGAATAATTTTGGTTTTAAGAAAATTAAAACAAGATTAATTAAAAAATACCTTTAAAATTGTTTTTATACAATCAATTAGTAATAACTAAAAATAAATAATATGAATTTGCAACTATATTGTTAAAATGTACTACATATATTATGGAGAGTAATACCCAATAGCTTAGCTCAGAATTGTTTCATCGACAGAATTAATTTTTCATTACATACAAATTCAATATATCCACTACCAGTATATTACACAACAAGTAAAGTGCTTCTACCCCTACTGACCCGGGTTTTTTTAAATATTGCATGACAAAGAAGTTACAGCTTTAAAATATTTTACACTCTGTAACTTTATTAAACTTTGACAATATTTTTAAAAAGATTACAAGTCAACCTCAAAAATATTTTTCTCTGAAAATTGTCTCTCAATATTTAGGTAATTAAGTAATGTAATTATGATGGCAGAGCAATAAAAAACAAGTACATTGAATATTGAAAAAATATAATTTTCCTCAACTTACAACCTTCAGAAATTTGGAAATTAATATCGCAATAATTTCCTTGGATAGCAATGTTGTAAAGACTGCTGCTGAACATCTGAAGAAAGCAATTACAAAGTTCAGGGAA
The DNA here is from genome assembly GCA_025469235.1 of Pemphigus obesinymphae. Lineage (NCBI taxonomy): Eukaryota > Metazoa > Arthropoda > Insecta > Hemiptera > Aphididae > Pemphigus > Pemphigus obesinymphae. Next base: position 2,876 of record JAIPRL010004864.1, on the reverse strand, counting down.
AAAGAATCTATCCTAACACAAACAAATAAACGTAAAGAAAGCTGTTTGACATTACTACATGTTTACGAGAATAAGCTAAATCAGGAGTAATAATATAATGTGTATGATTGTATGATTTTTATAGGAGATATTTTATCGTATCTCCGACTATTTGTCAAATATACTTAAATAATCATTAAAAAACAAATTTGCAGAAAAAATGAAATATATTTTTTAAATTTATTTTCTTAGAATATAATGGATTTACAATACATTTTTAAATATATTATTTGTAGAAAATATTAAGTTATATAATTTAGGTTCTAAATATTTTTATGCTAAGTGCTAAATTTTTCAAATTAGATTTGGAAAACTAAAAAACTACCCTCTTCGGCAATTATTCATCCCTTTGGAAGCACATGAAATGGGTGAGTTACCGCTACCAAATTTCACAAAAATTATTTTCTTATAGTATTACATAAAATAAGAGGGTCAAGTATCAAAAATTCGAAAGTTCGAAAATAAGAACTCGTATAATGCATATAGTATAAAACATAAAAGAAAAATTTTTGCTCAGTGTTAACAAAGTTTTAACATAAAAATAAAAATTATAACATTAATTTCGTGCTAAATAATATTATAAGTATTAGTAATTATTATAAATATAAAATAAGTGTTACATGCTAAATGTTTTACAAAATTTATACGTAAATATAATATATATTTTTCATTATGGCGTATCCATACATTTAAGTTTAATGAATATAAAATTAGAGTTAAAGTGAGATAATACATTATGACAAATATATATTAAAAAGAATATTTTATAAATATATTTTTTCATGTTTATACTTACTTTATTATTTTTATTAATTAAAACAGTCTTGCATAATTTAAAATCAAAGACTAATAATATGAACACATCATTTTGTGCATTTTAATAAACTATTCTTCTTGAATCGCATTGTATCAATTATATTAACCTAGTCAGTGGCAGCTCTACCATTTATTATTTTTAGTATTTTCAAAATTGAGTTGATGACCTCTTTTTTGATTATTAGATTATTAGATAACATAGATCACTATAATAGGACCATCCCAAAGAAATTATTTATGATTTATGGGTTACAAAGTGGTGTGTATCTCACACACAAAAAAAAAAAAAAGGGTGATCAATACAAAAAATTATACATTGTTTTCCATCCTAAGCCGCCACTGGATCTTGCACAAAAATGGACAAAACAAATTATCTACATAAGTAGCAATTGGCACCAATATAAAATTTATGAATTGAGCAGGTCTCCAAACACTAATTGTTTTGAATATTGGAATGAACTTCTGTGTGCATTCTTTAAATAAATCTGTTTTTACCCTCACTCACTTTTATACACATTTAATTAGCTGCATACACAATTAAAAAAAAAAAAAATGTTATAAATGAAAATGGTGTCATATTACATTGCACCAATATCAGTTGTTTACAATTATTTATAGTACTGTAGCCATAAATGATTTCTCCATCAATATGCACCTAAAATAAATATTAATAATATGTTATATTGAATATTAAAATCCAATTTTAAGATTAATTTTGGATAATTGAAGTTAATATTATTTTACTAATATTAAAACCACATAAAAAATTACAATAATATGCTATAATGTACATGTATAAATAATAATGTCTACCATATTGGTGTTTGGTCGTATAATTTATTATTAATAGAAATAATTTATAGGATTTATCGATTTTAGACAAAATAAAGTGTTCTGTTATTTTTGAAATATTAAACATACTGTATTTTTTTTTATCTACTAAAATAAATTATGTTTGTATTTATATTTGATAAATAACATATTGTGACACTGATGTACGAGACGGCCAGCTTTACTTAATTTACAAAATTCGGAATGTAAACTATATTTTTCTCTGTGTGTTGATTTTAAAATTAGTATTTTAATATTAGTTATAATATTTTACAACATTCAAAGTAAGTATTTAGTATCTTTAATTACAACAATAATTCTAATAATATATTATATAATAGTGTGTCAATAATTTATTTTTTAACGTTTTCTGAGCAATCACAACTTTACAGTTAAATATAAATTCTAATCTATGGTTTAAGTCAAAAACATGATTCACAACACAAACACTTAGTAGTTCAAAATTATTGACGCATAAATAAGTATTCTCAGTTTTTTATAATTTTATTGATTAAAGTTACTTTAATAATTTTAAATTATAAGATAGTCAAGTGAAATAAGGTAATTTTTAATTAATAATAATATTACAGGTAGGTACCTAATACAACTTGCATTGTAATATTTTCTTACGTATATAATTTTTCCAAATACAATTTTAATTTTATATAAATAATTAAGTAAACGTATAAGGTACTAATTGAAATACTAATACACAATTATTAATTATTCAGATATTTTTTAAATATAATATGAAATGAAATTATGTACCTACAATAGTAGGTACACATACGCTATTAAAAGCTTTTCTATATGATTTGTGCAAATAAACAATTTGTAATTAATTATAATATTTAATTTAAGTATAGGTGTAGGTACATTAAAAACTAACAAATAATACAAATTATTAAGAACAATATATCTAAAAGCAATATATTATAATTAGGTAGATATACTTGATTAGCAATATTTGGTAAGTTATAAATAATATAGGTACATAAGTCAATTAATTAGTCATTTTGAATAAATAAATAATAATATGTAAAACATGTTTAGATCATTTTTATTTTGAAATTTGTACTTATTAATATTATGTATATATAAAAAAAATACCGAGATAATAATATAACAAAATCATATTTACTAAGAGTAGGTATATTATATCAATCAAAATTCTTATAAATTATCTAATA